>PVIH01003833.1:43785-152165 GCA_004025045.1 Sigmodon hispidus
AAAAAAAAAAAAAAAAAAAAAAAAAAAAAAAAAAAAAAAAAAAAAAAAAAAAAAAAAAAATCAAACTGAAGCCAAAATATGCCTACTGCTTCCGTGTTCCTCTGAGTTCAAAGAAAGAACCACTCTAAATGGCTGAAGGCATGAGCTAGGGTCACACTGAGGAGTAGCAAGGGATGGAAGTATCCATAGGAAGTATTGTAGTAGGCCAAGTCCTCAAAAAAAGTCTTTTGAAGAAGGTAGGATGCAAACACTGGAAAGTCCAAATCAATAACTAGGGAAGGGTGCTGGGCTGTTGCTCCATTGAGATGGGCTTACCTAGCCTGCATATCAGTCTGTCTGAGTCCTAGTATATCAGAGAAAAACATGAGGGGACATGTCACAAGAGGTTGCAGAACGCCTCAGATTCAGTGATAGATACAAGATGCTGTCAGGATTATCTGTGGTATCTTCTATGAGAGTGAGTAAAACAGGTTAAAAAAATCCACATAAAGATAAAGAAGTTTAGTCTGATTGAATTTTGAACTGGGATCTCATTTTGTAGCCCAGGCTAGCATCAAATTCATGGCAATCCTTCTAACTCAATCTTCTAAGTGTTGGGACTGTCTTTGTGCTTTACTGAAAATGTAAAGATTTTCTTAAAGCATGATCACAAAAAACACAAAAAGCACTGAAAAACAAATTTATAAAATTTAAAAATATCTGCAAATTTTAAAGCATAATAAGACATTAATAGGCAGAAAAAATATTTTAAACATATTTGATATATAACCTTGACATATAAAAAAATCTGTACAAAAATACAGTTTACAAAGTGAAAGACAATTTGAAAATGCTAAACACACAGAGACACACACACAGGCATACACAGACACACACATAGACACAGACATACACGCACAGACACATACACACACACACACACACACACACACCCCTCTGGGTGAGAGAAAACATTAACAGAATCTGTTAAGAGAATCATTGAGTGCTCTTTGAGGTGAATGCATGGACTGTCTAGAGCTGCATCTGCTGTCCATGGGTAAATTTTCTCTTCTTTCAGAGAGAACTGTCACTTAAGAAACCTTTGTGTAATGGAAGTAGGGCCACCTATTTTACCTGAGATGATCTCCTTCTTAATGTCAACTGATTGTGAACTTTAATCATTTCTAAAATATCATTGTGCCACCTGGAAATATTTACTGTTGTCCATCCCTTGAAAATGTGGCAAATATGCATTTCTTTGACTATAGCTAGTCTCCAAGTAAAAGTTAAGACATATTTCTGCCTCACATGGAGAAACGTTCTTAAATATAACAAAAAGGCATATCACATCTTTCCTTAAAGGATGCAATGTCCTTGGGTGACATTTTCTTCTTCTCCTTTGATAACTGTTAGTATCCATATTGAGATATTAAACTACTACCAAGCAATGAACCTGAGATAAATTATGAAACACTGAAGAGAAAGGGAAACAAAAGTGCCATGTATGCCTGTATACATGTACTAATGTATACATATCTATATTTATAATGAAAGTGGAAGATATGCCTGGAACAAATGTCTTCAAGGTGTCTGTCACTTGTTGCAAAGATGTATTGTGGTGCTTACAGCTGCCTTCTACTTTTAACCTCTTATTTTTTTTTCTTATCTGGTTCCTTCTGTGATTATTGTTGCCTTCCTGGTGGCATGATCCAAGCCTTCACTTCTAAAGAGTCTGGGATATAAGTCTTGCCCTAACTATTTTTCTATAGGACTTGGTGATACTGAGATGCCTAAAGGGTCTTCATTATTCCAGATCATTCCCTCATCACCACTGTGTCTTGTTAAGTTTTCCTGTGATAATCAGAACACAAATCCTGGGCAATATGATGATTTCTTTCTTTGCCTTTTTATTCTGAGGCATGTGGAGCTTTAGTAGAGAACAGCTTTAGCTTCTAGTGCAGTGCAATTGTCAGATCATAGTTTGGAATATATATTTTTGAACTATGATCCCTAGGCTAGGAAAATATATTTGTTGGAATGGCATCAAAATTTATGATAGTATTCCATGAGGAGTAACAGCAGAGTCATTGCTGGCCTTGTGATTCCTGCGTTTTGGGAGAAACAGCATCCTACATTGGATGCTGATGTAGAGCCTCCCAAGAGATGACACTTCCACTTTTACCAATGATGTTACTGGGCCTTTCAAAGAACATTTAGCTGTTCCATGAAGTGGCTGCTGAAGGATGGTGGAAAACATTTAGCCAGTGAATCACAAGAGCATGAATGCAGTGCATCTCTCCTGTGTTACAGAGTGAGTTAGTTGATCCAAAGCAATGTACTGTGGGATCCTGGACTATAGAATACTCACATGATGAACACAGCATTCTACAAGTTCACAGATTATGTTTAGCAAATCCATATCTAGAATAAGTGTGTGTTCCAATAAGTACAAAATATGACCCTGCAAATAATAAAAGCAGTTCACTGTGTAACACATTTGTTATCAGGGACCTGACTGATCATCCCAGGGGACACTGTAAGGTCAATGACATGGAGTTGGCTTCTGTGTACACAGTTTGGGCACCATACTAGTGGTCTTAGGCAGCCCAGTGTAATAATAAGTTTCTGGCCAGGCCTTTCCAGCCTAACCCAGGGGTTCTGACCTGCTCTCAGCCCTGCTGCTGCTGCTTAACCCCAAATAAACACACAAAGACTTGTATTAATTTTATGCTGATTGACCTATGGCTCAGACATATTGCTAGCTAGCTTTTTCATCCTAACTCATCCTATTTCCATTAATATTTTTAGCCATATGGCTTGGTACCTTTTCTCAGAGCAGCATGGTTGTCTTCTTTCCTCTGTATCTGTTGGTGTCTCCCCTGACGTCTCTGGCATCTCTGCCCTGCTCTTCCTGCTCCCAGAGTTCCCTGAACCCCACTCACACTTCCTGTCTGTCTTCTAACAATCAGCATTTTTACTAAACCAGTAGGAAGGACTATTATTTACAATTAACAGAACATAATCCCACTACAGGCAAGTCTTGATAAACTGAGAAGCTACTCACTCATTGTCATTTCAGATATTGTACATTGAAGAGAAAACACACATATATGGCCTTCCTTGTTTTCATTTTGAAAGCTATATCATATAATTACTGACAGTATTTATTGAAGTCTACATAAACATAACCATATGTACATATAATTACATGTATATACTTGCATATTAACTAACAATCAAAGGGAGATCACTTATGTCTTATTGATAGATGTCTTACAACAACACTAAAATAGCAACAGTAACATAGTGTTTGTCTTGACCACTTAAATCTGACTCTCTTATGAGCTCTTTAATAGCCGCCTCTAACTTGTAGTGTTCTTTTGTTGTTTGTTTGAGACAGTATCTCTCTGTGCAACAGCCCTGGATGTCCTGGAACTCTATTTGTAGTCCAGGCTGTCCTCCAACTCAAGAGGTCTGCCTGCCTCTGTCTCTTGACTGCTGGGATTAAAGGCGTGTACTACCATACCTGGCTAACTTATAGCTATAATTATTATCACTCAACAGATGAAAGGCTAGGGATTTAGACAGTTCTTTTAAAATAATATCCACAAATTAGCACAGAGGTGAACAAATTCCGCAAAATATCCCTCCTCACCCATAAGGACTTTATAAGTCAGCCCTTAGATTCAGTGATTTGCCCAGGAGTAATGTGGTGCAAACTGAAGTTCTGAACTTGACAGTACCTTTTTATGTGACCTTGCCATAGTCATTTACACTTGTTGATCTCCCATATCTGGTTTAGCTAGTGCATATCTTCTATCATTGGCAGATCCTAGATGTTTAATTATTTTGTTAGTAGGAATATAGAATCCAGATGTGAAATGCTATCTACTTTCTTTGTAGCCTTCTAAGAGGCCAAGCAAAAATGTTATAAACAGCAGCTAAAAATCCTCAAAATTTTCTTTATGGTTTGCATAGAAATTAATATCATCCATATTACAAAACATAGAACCCAAAATGCCAACCAAAGAAAATCATTAATTTTTCAAGGGATATGCTGAAGGGATTAAAAAGATCTTCTGAAAGACAGGTAAGTAAACCCCAGTATTGAGCACTCAATCTTGCTAAGCCCCATTACCCTTCTCTGTGATGGGGAAATACTCTTTAATGCCCCCCCCAAGGCATGACTGTGATGGGGAAATTCCCTTTACTGCCCTCCCAGGCCCACCATTCTATCTCCTGAGACCTTCTCGATCCTCTGGCCAGGGCTACCATCTCCCACCTTGCTCTGATGAACCTGGAGAAGCTTACAAGAAAATCTTCTACCCAATTGATCCGGGTACATTTCAACTGCAGAACTCAAATGGCAGTGTGCTGTTTGGTCTGCTTTTCTGAATTGAATTGACCTCTCAGTGCTGTAAAAATGTATCTTTCATTGACTTCAATGGCAACCGCTTAATCCCTGAAAATTAATCGAGGGAGCTGGAGCCTGAATTTCCCTGGTGTTATTGGCCTATGGAAAATCTTGTTACTTAAGTCTCACTTTGTGAGTTACATCGTTATTTTTAAGAGATCATCACGGCAATTCCCTGTTTCTGTTAACACTTGAAAATCCAAATGGGTTTATTTCTTAAATTGCTAATAACCTTACCCAGTCAGACAAATTATCAAGTATGTGGACTGCAGTTGAACACAAACTTATTTTATGAAGGCAAAAAATAAAAATACCAAGATTTCCATTTTGAGAGCAAAAACTGCCAGAGCGAATTACTTGGAATACAGCTCAACAAGATGAGATGCCATAAATTATACTGAATATTTCTTTGTGTAGGTATTTGGGGCTGTATGCTCTTATTGATAAGGTGATGACTTCTTTCTCTCCTTTTGCTTAAGAGGACTAACAGTTACATTACCCTGGGAAAAAAAAATTACTTTTAGTAGCTGACTGCAGCACTTAGAAAACTCAGATTGTTTTATACAAATTCTGACAGGGAAAAAAAAAATGTTCCCATGAGAAAGTCTTTCTTATACCCCAAGCATAATGTCACCTGCCTCATATCCTTTTAGTCTCTCCTTTGGAAGAGCAGAGGATAGTCATTTCACCCAAGTTAAAAGTAGGGACCAGAGTAGAAAGTATGCCCAAATACAACAGCAAATGTAAGGCTGCATAAAGATACTTCCCAAACAAAAGTCTGGCAGAACGCAGGACTCAGAACAGAAGGTAGATCGGAGTTCTCCCAGGCTGCACTGGAAGCTTTCAAAGCGTGCTGGATGAATCCCCACACATTTCCTCACGACTGGGCATGCATTTTTGGCAATGGACAAGTCCTCTGTTTAGGTTCTGCCATTTGATTTTCAAGAAATTGCTGTAGTATACAAAAGTGAAGAAGAAATCAAGACATTTCAGTGCCATATGTTTGAGGAAAGTCTTCAAGACTGACCAGCTGCATTCCTGCAGAACCTGTTTGTAAGCTTGTAAGGAAGCTGAAAAGTCAGAGAGGCCCAGACCTCCTTTCTATCCCCTACATTAGTCACTCTGGGAAAGATTAATCCTGATAAGCTGCCTTTTCCATGCAGACACACCCAGGCTTTGCTCTGCATACCTGTGATTTCTCAGTAATTAGGCCAAAATGTATACACTCTAGTGCTGATAGACAGCATCTTTCCAGAAAACATTAGGCATTGGTATTAACTGTAATAATTTAGTTTAGAGAGTGAGGCCAAGCAGGGTAAGAGGTTGGGGGTAGGGGGCTAGAGGCGCCTCAGAGTCGCTGTGGAAGCAGCTTTTAAAATCAAAAAACATATTGATGGAACTTAGGTTTCTAAATCCAGAAGGAGAGCCAGCCCAGTCCAGTTCCTTCTTGTTTTGTTTTGTTTTTTCAAATGGCTATCCCCTCCTGTGAGCCAATGCTGGTCACTCTACAACAGGTAGGGCCATTAGTCTACTTGATTTCCACACCTAATGGCAACACTGCATTGGAGTATGAAGCTCTTTTATTCAAAGAGTTACCAGGCAGATAGAATTTCCTGATGCCTTTGGCCAGACTCTTTGAGGGAGGCTACACAGAGACATCTATGCTGAGACATCTATGCTGACCCAGGGGACCATAGCAGTTCACTGCTTTTACTGAGAGACACAACTTTGTCCTCACATTTGGAGGGGGTCACTCTTGTGAATGCATCTCTAAGAGCTGAGAGATTATAGATCTTGCCATCCTCATACCAGTAATTTAAATTTGAACTTAAATTTAAAAACAGATGCTTCACAGAGTTTGGAGGTTGTGTCCACTTGCTTGGAATCACTGAAAGTAAATGTAGCTTTTCTTTCACAACAATGAAGTTTATAAACTGTAAGCACACACCAAATACTTTTAATAAAATGTTAGTGAGCTTTTCTGTCATTTTTAGACACATTAAATTTAGGGTCTGGGAGATGGCTCAGTGAATAAAGACATTTCCTGAGCAAGCATGGGCACCTACCTAAGTTCAAATAAATATCTAGTGCCCAGGTAAAAAGCTGGGCATGGCTGCAGGTACCTGTAACCCCAGCATGGAGGGGGAGAGGTAGGCAACCCCCAGAAACTCACCAGTTAGGCACTCTAGCCCAAACAGTGTGATTCCAGGACATTGAGATACCCGTCTCATGGCATTAGGACACTGAGGGATGGAGGACCCCTCCTCTGGCTGAGTCAGGGGTGTTCATGGGCAAGCATACCCACACACTCACATCCATGCAACCCACACAAACTACTTAGTTACACACTCCCATCCATCAATACTTACACATACACACAAATTACATATATAAAAATAGTAAAATAAAATTCATATTAAATTAGAAGATTAATAAGAAAATATGAATAAGAAATATTTCAGTAATTTCTTATGATTTTAGATAGATAGGATAAGTAATATGAACTATATACTTTGTATCTTTTTGTTTGCTTTGAATGTGGCTGCTAAACAATTTTAAACGATTATGTGGGTTATACCATATTTCTTTTGGGCAGTTCTGAATTAGACTAAGAACATATTTCCTTATAAGTGGTCTGATCTAAAAAATCAGCCCCTGGAATGTGCTCATCATGGATTTGGCTGTGTCTACAGTGGGCCTGTTTCAGTGTTTTCTGTGTGTATTCAACTTCCATAGGATTCAATAGACATTTAACTGATTTCTTAGTAAAAACTATGTAAGCTCCCAAAAGAACACAGAACTCCCTGTAACAGCCTTCCACTACTATATAGTCAAGGAGTTCGGATCATGTCCTTTCTCTTCTCTCTCAACTGTTTACTTTTCAGGCATTAGAAAGACTTGAATTTGAGTTTATGAACCTTTTTGTACTCTTATGCTTGTGTGTGTATATGTGTGTGTGTGTGTGTGTGTGTGTGTGTGCATGTGTCGGGGGAGCTGAGGGGTTGTGGACAGTTTGTGCATGACAACATCAGTTATACCTGGGCCAAACTTTAAATGGCAAAATGCTAGAATCCATTTCTCTGTAGGGCGGTCACATCACAACAGCATCTAACCCTGTCATCAGCTGTTTGAATTCAACTTACAAAGATTTCCTCTACATTTTCTTGAATACTTTCTAGTTGCTATCATAATTCTGCTGTCAGTATAATTTTATTTTCCCAGTATATTTACTTTTCTTTTAGTTGCTCTTAGAAGGTTCTATGATTATTGGGTTTTGTAATGTCTTACTGTGCTGTGCCCATGTCTAGACTCTATTGTATTTATCATGTTGAAACTAGTTCATTCTGATAATTTATAGATATAGATTTTGGAATTATTTCTTAATTATTTCAGCACTACATATTCTCCATTCTCTCGAGTCTTTTCTTCTGGGCTTTTTTGGGTGTCCCTTCCTTCTGTTATCCTACTCTGCTTTTTATGCTATGAGTCATTTAAAAACATTTATTTTCTATTTTCTAACTTCTTTTTAACTAGATCTAACCTCTTATTTAAATAGATTCTTAATCTTTTGTTTTTTAGATATTATGTACAATGAAATTGCATGCATCTATTTTTTCCAAAACCTGACTAATACCTTTTATATCCAAAACGACACACTATGCCATATATGTATCCTTTTACATACACAAATATATATATATATATTTATAAATAAGTATGCACATCCATCAACACAACACTATTCTTTTAATCATTCATTCATTCCCCTTGAAATATATGAACGATTAAAACATAATAATATAGAAAATTAATGTAAAGATAAGGTGTGATACCTCTACTTCCTGTATATGATGACTCTCATTTATAAACAATCTCATTCATTCTATGTGTTGGAAATTCCAAGCTGTGAATTACATTTTGTATTGTGATTACTCAAATGACTTATAGTTATCCATTGCAGGGTTGCTCCTCTAATATTTGGTGTTAATAATCTATTGTGTGGATGCATGTAGTATTACACTTCAGACTGATAACCTATAAATGTGTGTATTCGGTACGATTAGATTCATAGGATAAATTTGAAAGTTGAAGGAAGGTACAAGGCTAAAAATTCTTAAGTACATAGCCCCTCCCCTATTTAGAACTTATATTCACATGGAAAATAATCTGTGCTCATTACTCATATAAGTAGAAAAGATTTTTGAATTCATGTTGTCCAGTTACAGATTTATGAAGAATTCTGTCCTCCACCTTAGGGCATCTGGGCTTTGCCTCTCATCCCTCATTCCCAAGAATGGTAATCTCCTACCCCTTCTTGGTATCTGTGAAGTGCTAGCTCAGACTCACCACATTGCCTGTCAAATTCATATTTAGTAAAGAAACCTGCCTTAATTTTGGAAACCTATTAGTTTTCCCCAACTTTCTTTTTCTTTTGAGCTAGAAAAAATATACAAGTATATTTCCTATCGATCTAGTCCACAAAAATGGTGAACACTGAGATGTCCAATATGACCAGTTGCACAGGCTCCTGGGTACCTTTGGTACAAAAGAGGAGAAAATCTCTCTCTATTAACTCATCTAGATAAGTTACACCACAAATTTCTCTGATGCAGGCTGTGAAGTACCTGCCATGTTGGTGCATGTGCATAGTTATCCATAAATATACATTTATTTGTGTATGTAAATGGATACATATATAGATACAGGCATATCATCTTAGAAATTACTGCTTGTCAACTCCTGCTTCTGTCTTGCCCAGCTGTGTTTCTTAATTATTTTTTTCTGATGGGGGATACTCACCCTAGTTCCCAAAGCAGTTTGGATTCCCAGTAGACAGTAATGTTGTCTGGCACAGTCCCTGTGCAATATATCCATCTCAGTTCTGACCACTGATATCTATATTCTAGTAGACTAAGATTTTCACAGCCATTAAAGTACCTATTGAGTTCCCTAGTTTTCACTTGTCTCATAAGTCTATATTTGTAAACTAAAAATCTAGATAAAATTTGCACACTATCATAAAATCACTGTTCTGAGTGATCTGACCCTAAATATAAATTCTACTCTATTTTTGGCGAGTATCTCTCCGTGAAAATAGATCACTTGGTGTCAATTGCTGGTACCACAGTGAAGGTCCTACAAACATAGTCAAATCCCTTCCAGTAATCTTCCAACTGTAGCTTGCTTGGATTCTCCATAGACATGGGCTACAGATGGAGTTCCTTTAGGAAAACCAGAAATTCCAAATTTGTTCTATCTTGGTTTTTAATTACGATGCCTTGAATACTTTTTTATGTTAATGAGCCATTATCAGCTGTTTTTATGAACAATTATTTTAATCCCTATGAATGCACATATACATGGTTTTATAAACAGTACATTTCTATAAAAGATTGGCCATGAAAATATTCATTCAGGCTCATCATTTTGACATTTATCTGTCAATTTGCATCAATCATTAGTCAAGAAAATGAAGATAAGACCTCCTTTCCCTCTGGATTTTAATTTTCACAATAAGATATTATTTGGTCCAAAATTGTTCTGACTATGTAGGCTTAATTTTGATTCTTCTATTAGTGACACTGAAGTAGCTGTGAGAACACCACAATGACAACATGGCCTTTGGAAATGTTCTGCATCAGAACCCAGATATTCTCGATATTTTAGTAATAGGACAAAGTGTTCTTTTAAGTTTTCTAAGAGTATGATACAAGGTGAGAAAAAAAAAACGCATAAAATTAGCAGGAGAGGGAACAGAACTGATTAGAATAAGGACTCAGTGCTAATGTTCTTTTTTTTTTTTCAAGAGGATGTGGGATGAGCTGTGAGAACTGTGGAATGAGAAGAAAATTGGAAGGTGATGCAGAAGGAGCAAATCAAAACGTGGGAAGACACAGCCTCCATAGAAAGGCTGAGGAGGACTGGGAGGAGCCATTTTCAATTACTCAGGCATAGGCACTGGGCAAACATTTTAAAATGGTGGAGCAGAACAAAGTCCTTTCTGGGAGGGACTGCCTTGGAGGGAGGAGGTATGGTCAGATGGAGTATTTGGTGGAGTTTTTGGCAGAATTTATTCAACTGGATCTTGTAAAGTTTATTTCTGGAATTTGGAATTGGAAAGTTGGATGTAACAGAATATTTAAGTAAAAATGAAACTATGTAAAATATACCAATAGCAAAATGTAAAGTCAAGGCTTACATAACTTTTAAAACATTAATCTTATTTTTCCTCAGGAAATGATTATAATTCCATCCATAACTATATGAGATTAATTTAAAATTTAAAAAACTTCACAGGCTGTAATTATTCTTAATATTCTGGCGATAGAATGTGGTTTTGTGAGAGTTCGAAATAAAAATAAAGTATAGAACACAATGGTATCAAGTAGAAAGCCAGCTGAGCCTGTTTTTGAGAAGTCTTAATACCTACTAAACAGCACACATAGAGGAAACATGTATCTTAATGTGTTGGTCATATTCAAATCCATTACTCATATTCAATAAGATTTAAAATATCACTATATACTTAATAAATGTAATTCAGAAAAGGCTGCTGATTTTCGCTTCCCTAATCTGTAAGCCCTCTGTGCTCACAAAGAACCCTGCAGTCTCACTTCACTTCTGGGCAGAGATTTAATAGCTGTGAGCTTTGCCGTGCTCTCAAGTTACTAAGACTTCATTACTTTTACATGCCACTCTACAGGACACTTACTAATATACTATTAAGTATTATAATAAATAATTAAAATGCAACTACACTCGACAAAATGAAAGAACAAAGTGTATTCTATATGGCAGTCTTCGTGCATGTGTGTGCTGGCTGAAGGGAGGTAGGCACATATTTTAAAAATAGAAAATCAATTACTGGAGACTTCAGTTGGACTGCAATGGGCCTACTTCTCATTAGTGTAAGCTAGTGAGGTCTTTTCCTGGCTCTACCTGCCAATTAAATCATAGAGCCATTATATCATTAGTATATTGAAAAAAAATAAAGGAAACAAGTACCAATGAAGCTGTGTCTTCATGCCCGTCTCGTCTCTCATCTACTTGGGCATGCTTCTCATTCCTGGTTGATTTGGTATAGCCAGCACTGTTTTATCACTGACTCACTTGTAAGAATTTCCCATCTCATTAACTGCTTCTTCAGGTGTGGAACACCAAAAAAAGAAAGAAAGAAAGAAAGAAAGAAAGAAAGAAAGAAAGAAAGAAAGAAAGAAAGAAAGGAAGGAAGGAAGAAAACAGGAAGACTACCTGTAAAAGACACATACTCTGACAATTCCATACAATGGCAAACAGAAGATAAAGCTATATGTTACATGACACATGTCATCAAATCCAGAAAACCCTTCTAGATTCTCTGAGATTGGATTAGGTATAGATTCTACATACCCTCTGATCATTCTGCATTTTGTCCAAGTTGCCATATTACATAGCTGTCATGTAATCCATGTGAAGAAATATAACAGTTCCAATCAGGCCACATTCATCTGCAGGACAAAACCTTGTTCTTAGCATCATTCCCCTCCTTGTTAACTTCAGAAAGCAATAGGACTCAAAAGTGATGGGAAGCTGAAATCTAGGTGCCTCTGCATTGTCCAGGTCCTACAAACAGGGTTTGGCCTTCAGCCCATAGGGTTCAAAGCCAAGAAGCCTGACTGAGGCTTTCAAACAGCCCCCTGTCCAAAGCATGTTGAAGATCAGAGTGAAATGAATGCAGGGAGCATAGACAATTCGAAATAAACATTCAGCAAAATAACAAGGGGTGGCCAAAATTAACATGTGTTTGTGGTGTGATTTACTCAAATTTGGGTAATAGCCAGGCTTTCTTGGCTGGTTACAAGGAAGTGTGGTTATTTCTCTGTTGTTATGAATCAGCTTATTATTTCTGAAGGTAAACAACTTAAGTCACATGACTCTCACTTTGGATAATCTGTGAGACTCCTGAGTACTTTCTGTGTTACAGATTGATCCAATACATGAAGGGAACTTAAAGACAACCATTCAGAAGAGGTTTCTTCTATTATCAGGTGGCTGGGCTGAGATGCTCCAAACAGAGTATTTCATTCACTTACTCTACTGTTGCTTGTTAATTCTGCTAGGTTTCAGTACAGACTGTAGCATTTTCCATCATGGTCAATGTCCTTTTTGAAGAATAGGGTCTTGTCTCATCAATGTGCAAGGAAAGCCAGGTTTGCTTTGGTTCCTAAGACATGTAGACTTGGATCTAAAGTGAGAAGAAAGGGTACAAAGCTTTGTAGGGAGCAGCTAATCTCTCCAGATTCCAGCAGAAAGTCTGCATGTGCCATCATGCTATATTGCCTAGGCAAAAACTCCCCTGTAGTTAGTAGTTTCTCTGCCCTGCCCAGCCAGTTATGAAGTAATTATTCAGAGCTTTAATATTGTAGTTCAGGTATATTATTGACTAGCTCTTATGCTTAAATTAATAAATAATTATTATTTATGTTTAGCCATTTGGCTTGGTATCTTTGCTTCAGTGGAACATTTTTATCTTGTGTCCTCTGAGTCTGTCTGGCCTCTCTTCTCTGTCTTTCAGCTTCCCAGAATTCTCCTAGTCTGGTTGCCCTGCCTCTCATTCTTGCCTACCCACTGACCAGTCAGTGTTTTATTAAACCAATATGAATACATCTTTATGGTATACAAGAGCATTATTCCACACTCCCTCATGGGTATCACTGATATTTTGGCCACTTCAAATAGAATTTATTGGTTTTTTTTATCTAGCCCTACATGAGTGCCTACTTCCTGACAACACTCCAACAGCATTTACACCTTTCTTTCCAAGTGATCAGGCAACTATTTCCTCCCCTCCCCCCTGCTTGATATATAATCACAGTGTTTTTCTTTTAAATTGCTTGAGAATTTCATATATGCATATAATACATTTTGATTAAATCCACCCCATTTTCTTCCCTTAAACTTATTTTCTATCTCCTATCACTTTTTCTTCCCAGCTTTCTGTACTGTTTTTTAAACACACTGAGTCCACTTAATATTGCCTGAATGAATGTACATGAATATGGCACATCTACTGGGGCATGAGTACCTCTCAGGAACCACATTGCTGAACAAACTTTACTCTACCTTCCTTTCCCCAGCAGCCATTAGTTGCCAATAGCTCTTTGGCTAGGGTGGGACTTCATGAACTCCTCCCCTATCCATGCTGGGATTTTGGTTGGCTTGTTCTTATACAGATCTTGTTTATGCAGTCACAGCTGCTGTGGGTTCACGTGCAGGCACCAGGTTCTTTGAGATCCTACCATAGGCCCGTCTTCCTTTGACAAAGTACATTGTATGGCTTGAAAGATGATTTAACAGCTAAGAGTATTTGATGCTCCTCCAGAGAACCAAATTAGCCTTCAACATCCAGGCCCAACAGCTTACAACCCCAGTAACTCCATTTCTAGGGCATCTAACACCCTGTTCTGGCCTCCACAGTCCTGAACACATATAACATGCCCCCCAAATAAAATAAAGATAAAAAAGGACATTATAATATAGGCATAGTGGATACATGTCTGTAATCTTAGAATTGAGAAGGCTGAGGAAGGAAGACTGTAAATTTGAGATCAGTCTGAACTTCAAAGCAGGACCCTGCCTCAAAGAACCAATTTTACATCTTTCTGTACATTGAAATACTCCAGACCTAACTCTAATCATCACCTCCACTTTTTGTATAATTGGTTCCCACAGTTTCTTTAGGTCAGCATGATAATTATTTTCCTAGGAATGCCTACTCTAAGACCCTTTCACCACCACCTCCACCCTAAAATGAGTTAAACTGACTCATTTATACCCACATGGTACTATGTAATTAGCCTTCACATTGCTTAGCACTTGTACTTTTAATTAATTTGCTTGTATTCTTCTTTGATGGATGCTTCTTGAACAAACTGTGAGCTCTAAAAAGACTGGAAGCATGTCTGTTTTTGTACATTATATTCCTAGAAGTTAGCTTGGGAATTGGCATGTAGTATATGCTCAATAAATATGTGTGAGTGAATAAATGAGTGAAGGAACACATTTCTCTGATAATGATGAGGTCTTAATTTTTCCCTTTGCTGTGGTCACAGCATACCTTCCTAGAGCTTTTGTTTTATTCTCTGCATGATTCTTTGGGCTTCCAAGTCCTTCAGTGCAGCTGTAGATTTTCAATTTATTTTCTTACATAGTAGGGAAGAGAGTGGTAACCATTAAGGCAGAGGCTTGCCTCTGGAAAGTCTTATATTGTCCCACTGGGGGTGGGTGACATTTGAGCTTCAGAGTGTGTACTTCTTGCAGCAACAAATCAGAAGTGCAAAGGGCTCAGGAGGCCCTGAAAAGACCCTGTGCATGTAAGACTCCTGGGCTCCTGCTCTGCCTCTTGAAAGGAATAGTGAGCATTATAAAGCTGTATTTTGTTTTTCTAGATCAAAAATGAAATTTAAAAAGAATTGGTGCACAGGGGAGATTAATTAGTGGATAAAATGCTTACAGGTGTGAGAACCCCAGATCTGAGTTTCAGAATTCATGTAAGACAGGGATGGCACATGTCTTTGCAATCCCAGTACTTCAGCCATGGATGCAGGTGGAGATACAAGAATCCTTGGACAGGGTAACAGGGACCAAGAGAACCCATCTGTAACAAAGAGGAAAGTAAGGATCAATATTTGACATTATCCTGTGACTTTCTCATCTGTGTGGTGGTATGATCATGACTACATACACACACACACACACACACACACACACACACACACACACACACACACACACAAAATGGAGAGAGAGAGAGAGAGAGAGAGAGAGAGAGAATAAAGGGAGTTGGGCTTTAGTAACAAATGAAAGCTGTACTAAAAACAATGGATACAAAGTAACTTGTAAGTTCACTTCAAAGTTCTTTCTTCCAAGATATGTGTGGTGGATAATGATACTTACTGCTAAGACTGACAATCCGAGTTCAGGCCCTGGGATCAACATGGTAGAAGGAGAAAACTGACTCCAGCGAGGTGTCCTCTGATCTCCACAGGATACTGTGACACGTACAGAAACACCCATAATAAATCATAAATTTAACCAAAAAATTTAAGTTAGCTATTTAAGCTTTCCCAGTAGAATTTCTAACAGCCTGAATATCTTGAATATTCCTCATGAGTTCAGAGAGGCACACTGGTGCCTCCTCTTTCTTGTAGTATATACACGACACTCATTACCCTCATCAAGAAAGGACACTGAGGGAACAAGCCTTTGGACTCATTCATACTTACTGCAGAAAAGTATCCACCATGGTGGCAGGGCCAGAAAGCTTCAGGGCAGATGGTGACTGTGGAAATGGAGGAAATCAGCAGAAAAGAAGAAAGTAGAAACCACTGAAGTCATGACTTCTTTCTTTCCCTGTGACTTTTTTCGTCCAGAGTTCACACAGTTCATCTGCCTCTGCATGTTACAGACATAGGACTAGAATTGGTGACCATGACCACATGGTCCCAGGGAGAGCAGTGGAGACTGCTTCCAATAGCATCAGCTGTAAGAATGCACACACTCTCTCAGGGGAAGAGGCAGTAAACCTGCCAGGAGACTTGTTTCTAGTCCTCTTTAGAGTTGCAATAAAATGGTAGAACGTAGTTTTGAAATCTCCACTGAGCTATTTTATTGTTTATTCCCTTTGTCACTAAAGGGTAAAGTTGATAAACTGCTAAATAATCAACCTTTGTATATTTCATTTGAAAACTTTAAAATTTTAAATACTCACTTTATGGATCTGCTAAAGCATGGTAGGGACTCAGTGCTGTCCTCATTGAACTCCTATGGTGGGTGGATGGGACATGTTTGGTTTAATAGCTTAGGGGCTGTCCCTGGCCTGGACTACTACCCCAGCTCATGACTCAATGATTGGAGAAAGTAATGACTCCTGGGAAGCAATGATTTCATATATTTCCAGGGAAGAGGCTGAGCCCAAGATAGAAGTAGAATATTGTCTTTCCGTGTTGATTGGGCAAATAGATCATGTTTATCGGGAAAGAACTGCACAGATTGGAATAGATATAGATACAGGCTAGCATGGGAGAAACCCGGCATCACAATCATTTAACACCTTGGAATACTGATGCATTCTTTTGAACATAGAGATTGGACATTAATTTCCTGTTTTTCTACCCGAATGCAGTTCTTGATACATATTAGATGCTCAACAAGGCTTTCTTGTTTGATCTACATATGAAAGAGTAAATAAGACAACTTGGGAAATCTCAGATGGAATAGTGCCTTTTTTGTTGGCTTCCTAAGGCTTCTATTATGTCTACTGTGTGACTTGGACGATAGAAATTCATGACCTTGAGGCCCTTGGGAGCTGAACATCTGACTTTAGCTTGTCAGCATGATTATGTTCCCTCTGGGGAAGGGTCTGTCTCAAACTTCTGGAAGCTTCTTCCTTTGTGAAAACACAGAAAGTGCCAATCCTCAAACATAGGTATTTTCTCTTTATGTATGCCCAATTTTTAAATTTCTTCCTCTTTTTTAAAAATAAAAACAATGGCCAAATTAAATTAGGAATGTAGACTACTCTGTTTGGACTTCTTACTATGTCTTCAAGGTCAACTAAGTCATATTTTTAATAGGTTAGGACTTCAAGATATGAATTTAAAAATTGGACAAAACATAGTTTAACTCAAAACTCTTTTTTGTATCATGAATACATTTAAAAGTTTAGTTATATAATATACTTATAAGTTTTATTATGGAATTATTCAAAGAGTATTCATTTATTAGATGAATGTCAATAGATTCAAAAAACTAGATTCTACACTCAATGTTCTAAGAATAGAACAGAATTTCCTTTGAGCTAATAAAGACAGCTAATACATAAGGTCTTTGAGAAGCTTTTCATTCAACAGTTCTTTGAGTCTCTTAGCTATCTGTTAGAGACACACCTCCTATGAGCCTTCCATAATGTTGCATATTTAAATTACATTTTCTGAGTACTATAATAGTTAAGTCCAATGATTCCTTTTATTTATTTATTTTTAAGGCGTTCAAGGGCTTGGCCCACCTGCTTCCATGAGATCAATGTTTTACATTCATGAACTCAAATGTCTTGTCTGTTTTGCTCACTGGTGGATTTCAGTAGCTAACACAGTGCTTGACACCAAATTCTCAGTAACAAACCTGGCATAATGATACACACCTTTCATCCCATAATTTAGGAGGCAGAGGCAGGGGGATCTTTTTATGAGTTCCAGGGCATCCTCATCTATGTAGACAATGAGGCCTGTCTCAAAAAACAAAAATTAAAAAAATATTTCTTAATAATAGTAAACTGTGGTGATATATTGTTTATAATCTAATAGAGATTGCCTAACGATCAGAAGACAGAGACAGTCACAGAATTAGCCAAAGAGGTTAGGCAGTGGTGGCACATACCTTCAATCCTAGCACTCTGGAGGCACAGGCAGGTTCATCTGGATCTCTATGAGTTCAAGGCCAAGAAGAGCCAGGCAGTGATGTATACTCCTTTAATCTTAGCACTAGGAATCACTCATCTTTAATCTAAGCACTTGGGAACACATGCCTTTAATCCTACCACTAGGATGGTTGAAACAGGAAGTGATATGGCTGGGCAGAGAAAGGAAGATCAGGCAGGACAAGACAGGAGTTCACCCCTTGTGCACCTCTTCTATTTCTGCCTGTGCTTCCCTTTGCTTCCCTTGTTCGGTTTGAGGATTCCCGGAGACAGGATCTACCCCTGTTGGCCTGAGGAGTTGAGTAGGTGAGAACTGTCTGCGGCTTATTCCTCTGTCTCTCTGATCTTTCAGCTTTTCCTCAATATCTGGCTCCAGGTTTTTATTATAATACCAATGAGAATTCATACAGTAGTTACACATTTGTAATTATTTATATTAGTAAAACTATATTATAATAAACTATAATAATTGTAATGGTTTGTATTTACAATAATAATGAATTTGGTAAATATTGAATTAAATAAATAGATGTACTGATTTTAATATTACTTCTATGAATTTTTAAATTTAAAGAGCTCCATATATATTTTCATCTTTTTGTAAACATTTTTCTTCTACCTATATCACTGTAACTTAGAGCTCAAAAATTCATGCTAAAGGTCCATAAATCAATGGTTGTATATAGATAGAATAATTTTAGGATATCTCACAATCTCACAAATGATCTTAAATACATGGGCTATTGTAGGCTTTATAAAGACACCAAGATTTAGTAAACACTGTTTAAAGTGGTGGAACATGCCTGTATTTCTAGTCCTGGAGGGACATTGATGAGAGGGTCAGCAATTGCAGTTCAAGCCTGGGCCACATATAGAGACACATCTCAAACAAGAAGCAAACTAATAACCAAAAGCAAAAGCTTATGACGGAGTTCAGTGCAAGAGAGTGCTGTCTGGCATGAGCTCCTTTCCTATCACTGCAAAAAAGGAGAAGGGAATGCATGAACTGCATCAAAAATGACAAGAAACTCATACCAATGTCTTTCACACAGAGAAAATCAGTTTCCTGGATGCTTTGGAAGGGATCTTAGTTTATATTTCTTCATGTAACTTTTATATATGGGCTAATCAATATACAAGGTGAAAGCAGCTTCCAGAGCCAACAACATGAAAGCAGTGGTTTCTGTCTTTGTTTGATTCCTAGGAATGGACATGCGCAGTATGGAGTAGGAGATGATGTAAACAATGAGGAAGTTTATGAGTTATAAAGATTATTAAGTTTCTTCTTGTTACTAAAGGCCCCAGAGAAAATTGATCTTTTCTGATGATTTCAGGGCTTGACGCGGGCCCTTAATTTGCATGATTTAAGACTGAAACTTGTCCTTGTGAAAGACCGGCCTCCGGATCATGTCTGGGTATACCCAGGACCCTGGTCCTGCCTTCACTGGCAACAGCTGAATCCTGAAGGAAGACGCAGAACAATAACAATAGATGTTTCTGGTACTTAAAACTGATGTTCAAAATGTTTTGGTCATTTGAGGGACAGTTTTATGTTGGGGCCAGAGGATCCTAGAAGATTTCTTCCTTCCTACTCAATGTTCCCAGGGGAACCTTTACTGTTTAAAGTGCCAAAAGCCTGTAGCCCAGAATCAGGGGCCTTTTGGAGCGATCTTTCAGGGTACAGAGGTGCCTTGTTCTCCCACATAGTGAAGGGAGCCAACTTCTTCCACCCACAACAGAAGAAAATCATACTTTCTTTAATTTTTCTCCTACCTTCTGATTCCTTTCTGAGACCATTCAGCTCTCTGAGGCTGTAGTCTAAAATCAGGAAAGCTTTTTTTCCTACCAAAGAAGAAAAGATTTCATTTGACAGAAATACCATTCCGAGTGATTGATTTTAAGCTCTGAACTCATACCCAGAGCCTAAAATCCAGGCACTGGCAAATGGGTTGGGATTTGAAATTACAAGGACAGAGGGACTTTCTAAGTTAGGATGCTTTAAGCAGCAGGGGCAATTGCTTTTCGCACCTATATCTCCACAGACGGAGGAAGGGAAACATTTAAGAATTAAGAAAAGAAATTCTGGGGCTTTCAAGTCACTGAGTCTGGCTCTGCTAGAGGGAGAATCTTAGTTTGCATTTACTCTGGGAAACTTTGGTGAAGAATTTAATAAATCTTTTGGTAACTGTGAATTGTTTGAAAGGAGAGTTGTTGAAGACAAAATAAATAATAATACAATAATAATAATAAAAGAAGAAAAGCATACAGTTCAGTCACTTTATTAAGGCTGGAGTTGCTAACTATATAGGTGTCTGAGAGAATAATGGACCTATTTAAAATAAGCAAGGCATTTCCAGGGTGTGACTAAAAGGACTTGATCTACTGGAAAAAAATACCTTTTGAATATTTTTCAAGAGCAGTAAGCACAAATAATGGTACCAGGATATTAGGAAATAGGACATATAATGTTCATTTACTCTTATTATTTTTTTTTGGACTGTGGTTTTAACGGATGGGTTTATCTGTGGCTTACTTCTTCTTTCTCTGCCCCTACCCCCACCTTCAGGCATGCTGAACTGTTTCCTTATGTGCCATTTTAAATAAAAATATTTGTAAAGGGAACACAATGTTAAGGGAGATGTATAAATAAGACAAGTGCTAATTGCAATATCTAAAAGGAGAGGCTTCATGCTGTAAATCGTGCTGTGATTGCTTACACAGAGAAAAGGACAGTTACCATCTCAAGTTGTACCTTCCATCAAGCCATGGGATATAAATCTAGCCTATAAATGATCAGGAGGTACTGTACTGTGTAACTTCTACAATGTCCATAAAAGAAATTAATGAACAAATAAATATTCTTTGAGGGATGAGCTGGTAAGAATACAGATTTAAAAAAAAAATCCCTTCCTCTTTAGTTGGCACAAATGGCACAGAGGTGACATTTCTTTAAACAGTGTGCCTGATATCACAGAGATGAAATACTTGGAGAATAATCTCAGTGCCTGATCTGAGAGTTGTGATGTAAGCCAAGACCTTGTGGCTGTCCATGGTGGGGATCTGCTGCTGGAGAGGCTTCAAGGCTGATCTATTTTCTTATATTCTACTACAAAGCCACCAACTTACTTAAAATTCTGAGATCTAAGTATTGATTTGTATCCATAGTCAGAAGGTTGCAGGACTTCATTCTGAATCGAACTAACCCTTCAAACTAAAAAAAAAAGTCTGAAGGAAGATGGATTGTATTTACTACAAATGTGCTGGAAGAATAGCAAATTTATCAAATTTATCAATGGACTGTGGTTTGAGCTAGGCAGTTCAGAAGCCTTCTAAGCTGTTTTGGCTGAGATACATATGCAGAAGAAACCACTGAGAATCACCTTGGTGGATGCTTTTTTTCTTGGCATCTAAGTGACTTTGTAGCTGGTGATAGTCACTCTGAACTCTGTATGCTTGTTAGGCCAGGAACAACTTTGCCATTGATGAGTGTGTCCTCTTATTCCCAAACAGGATTTCAGGTGTCCATGAGGGTATTGGATATACAAGTAAGTCCCTTACATAAAAAAGCATAGGATATATGTATAACTCATGTCCATCCATCCATAAGCTTTAAATCATTCTTGGGTTACTAATAATACTTAATATATTGTACATAGTTGTTGTACTATATTATTCAGAAAAGAATGTCCAGAAAATATCTGTGTATATTCAGTATTTAAAACATTCTTGATTTGAATTGGTTTGCTTCAGGGGGCAGAATCTACAGATTCAGAGAGAAGACTGTATTTGTACTTTGTCTGGGTTTTATACAGCACCTGTGTCTTCTATCTTGGTTCCACATGATCTCCTTCTCAAGCATTTGTTCTGACCCATCCAGTGAGGCACAAACCAAACCTAATTGCTTAATGAAGATCCCTAGTTCTTCATCCTCCACAACTTTTCCACAGAATGTGATTACACAAGAAATCCATTTTCTCAAAGCTGTCACTTTTCTTCATGTTTCCCTCTACAGTAGACCTGTTTATCGATAAAGAATAATATAGTATGGGGACTATGCCCTATCTGAATATATATGGTGACTTTACATTGTGCAAACAAAAAGCTTAATTCCTTGTTTTATGTACAAAGTTGAAAACAATCACTTAAAATTTATTTATCATCAATATCATCAAGGACCTTAATAGTTGGAAGCTTTATTTTGTAGCCTTTTAGCAATATTTTCTGTTAAGTAGATATTGTCTCCTATTCTTTTTGCCAGTGTGTGAACCCTACTTCTGTTTGTCTGCAATAAAGCTTTCTTCAGAAATTTTAGTAACTCCTTGTAGCTAATGTAATTCTAGTATAATTATAATTTCTAAATTGCAGGCTATCAAATGGGAATCCAATTTATCATTTATCAGTATTAATTCTTTAGCACCAAAATAATGTGACTCAAATAAGCAACACCGAATTAGGGACTACACACAATCTGAAGATACTAATAAAGCCAAATAATGGCCAGGATGTGATGTGAATCAATTGAGATGAAGTGCTCTGTGCAATTCTGGAGATGATATGATACACAGAAAAAGCAGCCTTAAAATAAACATGTTTTAAAATTCTCAAAAACTGTGGAATAATCCAGCCAAAAAGTGACTTTTTAAATGGTTAAAAAAAGAGTAAGTGCACCTGGTGTTGTGGCTATAAGATCAAATCCCCCAATCTGCCCAGGGTTTGAATAGCAGTACATCTGATGAAAGCTGGGTGGGCCTCCCCTGCTTTCTGTTTACTGTGCTGGTTAATGTAAATTCTGAATGCTGAAGAAATGCATGTACTTTTCCTTGCCTATAGCAGTTTCGTGTAACATAAGGTTGCCAGATAGAATGTCGACTGAATTTAAAGGCAGAATTTCATTTAAATTTGAATTTCGAATAACCAACAATTTTTTGTTGGTTTGTGTTTTGCAGCAAATATGACACGTATGTAACCTATTTACACAATTAAGTTTTGTTTTATATAAAATCATATTCTAAGTGAGTATCTTCTAATTTTGAATTTATTTAGATAATTTGTGGAACTGAAAATCAGTAAGTCTGCATGAACTTGCTTGTACATGTGCCTGGATGAATGAGTTTGAATGGTACTGACCTTTCAAATAGATGGCCTTCATTATTATTATTATTATTATTTTGAGATTATTTGAGAGGGTGCCTCCACCATGATTACCTTGATTTTATTATTATCCTCATATTTATACACACACACAGCCTCTCTTCTCTCTCTCTCTCTCTCTCTCTCCATATATATATATATGTATGATGGAAAAACTAATCCTACCTCTCTCAGAAGTCTTTAGTTGCCTGCAGTTCTTTGTGTAGGGGTGAGACCCCATGAGATTTGTTCCCTTTAACATTAACATTAACATGTCTATTGATATTGTCTTTGTTCAGGTTTTGTTTAGGTAGCCATTTCTAAGAGACACAGTCTTATAGCTGATTTTGTAATCCTATTTTCTACTCCTTTATCCATGATGCTTCCTGAGCCTTACATGCTGGATTTGCTTTGTGAATATATCCACAGGGGCTGAGATCCCTATGATCCATTCATTCTTTCATTGTGTCCAGTTGTGGTTTTCTGTGCTGCCCTCCATTTGCTGTTCAAAGAGGCTTCTTTAATGATGGAAGGGAACTACACTTACCTGTGGGAATAAGGATAATCTTTAGGTTGCAGCTAGAAATTATGATGGTCTAATAAAGTGACAGTAGAAGGTTCTCTTCTAAGATCGATGACCTCACTATTACTGGCTAGATTTCTGGTTTCAACCAGTTATAATTTCCTTCCTATTGTGTGGGCTGTAAGTCTAATTAGAGAGCTATTGATTGGTTACTGCTAAGATATTAGTGCCACTATTACACCTTTAGAGATATCTTGCTATACTGATCTTTGGTGTGGTTTATATGCATCACAGCTGGATAGGGTTATTGATCAATTCTCTTCTGTGACAACTTGTATTGTACTTTCTGGTAGTATGGAAAAAATACTACAAGAAGGAAATTTTCAGGTTAGATCCACCTTGAATTATTCAAGTCCTGGGATCATTACATTCTTTCTTCTAGACCCTGACTGAAACTCTGTTCTTTACTGTAAATTCTAGGCTCTTGGTCTTTAATCTGGAGCATCTCTAGGCTACCTTAATAGCTTCCTTCTGTTGCCCCATCTACTGTCATCCAGTGAAAATTCTAATTTTTTCTTTCCACAGGATTCTCTTTCTTTAGGGCACAGTGAGTGTTTAATTTTTATTGGTCCACCACCATGTATGTATCTGACATATTGCCTCATGTTCTGTATTTAAAAGTTTCCAAACCAGGGGATGGTGGCTCATGCCTTTAATCCCAGCACTTGGGAGGCAGAGGCACACAGATTTCTGAGTTTGAGGCCAGCTTGATCTATAGCCAGGGAAGCTAAGGCTACATGGAGAAACCCTGTCTCCATAAACCAAAAAAAAAAAAAAAATACATAAATAAATAAATGAAAGAAAGAAGGAAAGGAAGGAAGGAAGGCAGGAAGGAAGCAAACAAACAAACAAAAACAAAAACAAAGCTCTTTGGAGATTCTGCTTTTAATAAAATGCTTCTCCAAAGTTACAGTTGATTCTGTTTTTTTTAGTGTCAAACAAAAGTATGAAGTAATAGGAAAGTCCTCCATTAAGTGAGAAAGCTGAATATTTCAAACAAGTTTAACTTCACACTGTGAAGCACAAAGAGCTGTTGTTCTGCTCAGGACTGTGTCCTTGCACAGAAAACAGAAGGTCAGCAGGCAAATCTAAGATGCCACTGTGCTGAGGAACCAAAAGCCATTCTGTTTTAGCAACTATGTCAGTAAACAGAAACACAACGGCCATGTTGATCTCATTGCTAATAAAAGATCAGGCAAAGCGTTCAGAGTATTCTCCTAGGCCTACCTTGTTCTTTCCTTCTGATTTATAAGCTAATCTTACTCTAACTCATTATTAGAAGGAAGGGCTTGGTAACTTTATGCATAAATGGAGAAGCTCACAGAAGGAAATTACAGGACTCAGAACCCTGCCCAGATGCTGGGTCTTCCATGTCTGGAAACAGTCTTCATATGTATTTATTCTTATGCCTCCCTTGGATATTCTTCTACTATGGATATTCCCTGAAACCATTCTGTGGTTCCCCTACTCTCTCTGTTCTTCCTAAATTCTACTATGGTAGTCTGGGCATGCATCCAATGCCAGTAAATGAAAACGTCTTCATGCAGTATCACATACTAACAGTTAAATGCTGTTCTTCCCACTGCACATCCCACTGCTAACATATGCAGTATCAATAGGTTGCTCCTTTCATCTCATCACACCACATAGGTGTTTATATTGGTGTGGGACATTTAAACAATTCCAGCCAATGGACTTTGGCATGGGGGTGGGGTGGGGGTGTCCCAGGCCTAGGGCAGCCTCAATTGCAAACAGGAACCCAAAACTACCTCAGTACAACTCTAGTTGTCGAACTCCATGTCTGACTCTCTTGAAGCAGGTCAATCTCAGAACTATGGGGCAGTTTGATAAGCTGGGATATACTAATTTATTGGCCATTTAAAAGAGAGGAAATTTTATTATGGATTACTCTGCTTTCTTGAAAATGTTTTCTTATAATTAAAAACATCTGGAAGGCATTTTAATATATCATAAACAAGAGGAAATCCAAAGCACGTGACTTCAAGAAAATGATGCAAATAGGATTCCTTGCCAAAATTTACTGTAATCTGTTTTTCTTACCCTCTCCCTATTCTGGTGTGTATGTGGAGGTGGGAGATTCAAGAAAGAAGGGTGAATGAGAGAGAGAGCATTGGTGATTCTGTAAGGGAACACTCATTTTCCAATTAGTCCACGGCTGGTTTTGGCCAGTGTTATAAGACATTACACGCTGGCAGACTGACATAGTCTCGGTTTCTTTTAAAAACTTAGTCATCTTACTGGTAACTTTATTTCTGAAATGGGCAAATAATTAAATAAACACAAATGAAATTAGAAGATTGCAATCGGGAAATCAGAAGTAGTGCCAGGGTGGGGACCTCTTCCAGGGTGAACTTAGGTACAGAACAGATTGTTTGTGTGGGCTGTGCTCTTCCTTATACATCCATCTTTTATTTGGATAACTATCATAGGAGCTGCACATTTCCAACATAGATGATGGTACAGCACTTTCAAGGTTTCCCAGTCTGTCTTCCATCATATGAAGAGGAACAATCTTAGGCACAACATATAGGATGTTCTCTGAAGATCTCTTCCTCCTCCTTTTCCTCTTACCTCACTTACTCCCTCCTCCTCCTCCTTCTGTTAGTTTTTTGTTTGTTTATTTTGCTTTGTTTTGAGATGAGGTCTCATCCTATGTGAGGCTGGCCTGAAGTTTATGATGTAGGGCAAACACCAGGCTGACTTCAGATTTTCGGTAATCTTCCTACCCCAGCATTGCAAATGCTGAGATTCCAGGTATGAGCTGTTTATACTCTGCTGAAGACTTGCTTCCTAAATATGGAACTGTATGAAAAATAGTCATCAGACGCAAGGACTGTATCTCTTAAAACCATGGGTAAGAAGCCACCTCATCCCACAGACTGTCCCTCCATAAAGTGAAACCAACAGTAACAGTATGGCTAGCACTTACCTTATTTGGCGTCTAAATCTTAAACATACACTTAATAATTCCATGAAAATAACAATGTACTTTTTTGTTTGGTGTAGAGTCTACTTTAAGTATATAAATAGTTTATAAAATCTCATTGCACTGCTATAAATCTATAATTACACAGAGTGTATGAAAGAAACAGTAGCATTTTATATAATGCAGGAACCGCTTATTTTCCTGGCTCCATTCCAGGTTGGTGCTGTGGAGGAAATTCAGAGGTAAGGGCAGACAACCTGTGTGCAAATCCTGACTTGACATTGTAGCAGTCGTTTCTTCAATTTTCATGCTCTCCTCTAGGATGGTGATAATATAACCCCTATTTTCTGTGAATTAGCTTAGATAATTCATGTACTAAGATCTTGAATGCTTTCTAGCATATGACAGGGTATAGGGTGATTCTACGGTTATTACTGGTGCTATTGTATCTGTATTGTCATTGTTCAAATAATTCCATGAAGAACCAGCTGGTAACAAGCCATTTTAAGATTTGTTCTTCTTTTCCTTGTGTGTATGGGTGTGGTGGTGGATGATCTATGTTGTATGTATTGGGGTGGATGGTCTATGTTGTGTGTATGTGGGGGTGGATGCTCTATGCTGTGTGTACTGGGGGGGTGGATGGCCTATGTTGCCTCTTTTCTGTGCAAAAAGCTGATCAGTTGACTTAATGGGCAATGTATCCTCTTCACCACATGCAGCTGTGTAGAGGTGGATTCTGTTTTCTGCCTTATAGGCTCCAATTTGAACTCATTAGAAGGGACAGATCTGGCCTCACTTCACTCTCCACAAAAGACAGCAATTAACTGTAACATATATTTGTATCCATATAAAGCCAGGCATTGTGAGAGCTGATGAAGACAAAAAAAATGAGTGAGAAATCACCTTACTAAACTAAAGGAGTTCTAGAAGCATGTCTTTCCCAGAACAGGGGTATGGATGATGGATAGGCTGAGAAGAACATTAATGTCAACTGTTGGAGTGGAATTCAGGGGCAAAGATGAAAGCATATAGCCTGCCCCCTCCATTTGTAGTTTTCACATTAATAGATTCTATGGTGATATATTTTATATGCAATAAAATCAGTCTGGAATACCAGAGAACAGATCCACCTACAGTCAAGCCAGAGGGTCAGAGAGTGATAACTCATGCCTTTAATCTCAGCACAGGAAAGACCAAGTTGCAACCTATGTCTTTAATCCCATATCTCCAGAGACAGATATTACTGTGTTTCTGTGAGCTGAAGGCCTACCTTACCAAACAGTAGTAGCTCACACATTTAATCCTAACTCTAGGATTGTGATACAGAGTTGAACATGAAAGTGAAACAACTGGGCAAAGAAGATATTTAAGGCAGGCATAGGCAGATGGTGTGGTATTCTACAGAAGTAACAAGTCAGGCTGAGGACTCTTGAAAATAGCTTTTACCCTGAGAAGTTGGCTGGGTGAGAATTGACTGTGGTCTGTTTCCTTTCTCTGACATTACAGCCTTCTCCCCAATAGCTGGCTGAGTTTTCATTGTTATCAACTGGAATTCATGTTTTACGATTGACCTACCCTTGAATGAACAACACCCAGACTGTCCATGGCAGTGCATAGCTGTAACATCAATTCTTTGGAAGACTGAGAGATCCTGATCAATCTAAGGTACACAGTGAGATCTTATCTGTAAAATAAATGCATTTATATGACATAGAATAATCATTTATAAACCATTTTCATTACATTAGGTATTTGTTGTAATTGAGAAGTGATATAATGTACAGGTAGGAGTGGGGTCTACACTATGCAATTTATGTAAAATAGTCAAACATCTGTCAATTTAGGCATCCATAGGTGTAAGAAATCCTAGTACTCACCCCTCTGCTCCCCATGGACACCAACGGACAATTGTACTTGGGTGCAATGTGGAAGACTGAGATAGAAAGAAATCAGTATTTAGAGTTCTGCCTATACATATCTATAAGGGAAATAGTTTTTTATGTAAAAAATGTCCTGAATCTGTTCAGGTAGTTAATGTTCGTTAATGTTCATATAATACTTATTAGGAAGCTTACACTTTCTAAATTGTTGTGGTAAACTATAAAGTGGTTGAGGGTAAGGAGTGACATACAGCAAAATGAGAATGGAGGTAGAGGCCCTGTTGAGATCCTGGCTTAGCTTTATAACAGTAGCTTCTCTGAATTTCATGTACCTTCTCCCTAAGATGAGATAACCTTTGTAATTCTCTGACATAATGCATCAATCAGATCATTTAATCTGCTTGGAGTTCCTCCTCTGCAAAATAAGAAATGAAATATAGTCAGGTATAGACTGAATCTTTTCTGTTTTGTTTGGGTCTGTGGTCTGGATGATTCTTTCTCACTCATAGTCCTGCAGCCACTTACAAAATAATTATTCACAGGCTTATATTATTAACAAACTGTTTGGCCTATGACTCAGGCTCATTACCAACTAGCTCTTACAACTAAACTCAACTCATTTTTATTTATCTGTGTATTTCCACGTGCTTACCCATGTTCCATTACATATTGCTTTCTAGGTAGCAGCTTGTAGCTTCTCTCTGATTCCACCAACATTCATGTTTATCTCTGCTTAGATTCACACCTGTCTCTAAGTTGTCTTGCCATAGACCAAAACACTTTCTTTATTAACCAATGGTAATAAAGCATATTCACAGCCTATAAAAAGATATCCCATATCACTTCCTCTTTTTTGTCTCATCAAAAGGAAGGTTTTAATTTTAACATCTTATCTTAAAATTACATATAACAAAAATTATCAAGCAAGAATTTCTGTTACAGTATAAAGTCTATTTGTATTTAGAAAGATTAAAGAAAATATCCTACCATCTGTAGTGGAAATGTTCTCTGTATGCTGTAAATAAAGGACTGTTTTGGCCTATGCTCATCACCGTAGAAGTGGGTGGAGAATCAGAGGCAGGCAGGTAGGAGAAGAAGGGTGGAGTTAAGTCAGTAGCCATCAGACCCCTGAAGGAGGAAGATGTAGAGGTACGGGCTGAGCCATGTGGTGGGAAGATTAATGGAAATGGGTTGAATTAAGATAAAAGAGCTAGCTAGTAATGTGCTTGAGACATGGGCCAAACAGTATAAAGTATGTAAGTGACTGATTCATTTCTTTGGGGGACAAAAGACCAGGTTCCAAGCCTCTGCTGCAGACCAGGTTCCAAAACCTCTGGGCCCAAAACAGCCCAGGAAACTTACTACAACAACCACCTATCTTATATTTGTAAGTCCAAAGTTTTATATCTAATTTACCTTTTATTATGACTAAGGAAAATTGTAAGTATAACTATCTAGTCTTCCTTACCTGAGTAAACAGGAAGTGCATTATAAGCAACTTCCAAAATTCTAGAAATGACAGAGACATCTAGTTGCTTGGACAGTCATCCAAAGTACCTCTGTAAAGTTGGGGCATCCATCTTCAGCTTACAGGCCTAGAGTCTCTGACAAACAGTTTAGTGAAGCAGGATACCTGAAGGATATTGCCAAAGTTGATCAGTCACTTCTTCTTGTGTCCTGTAGAATGTCTGTCAGTTTTCTCTGAGAAGCGGGAACCTAAAGGACCATCTCAGAGGTCACTTTCCTATGGGTCCTGCATGTTCAGTTTATATGGCATATTGTCAAGTATAATATGCAAGAGCAATTTCGTGCACAGTGGCTAACCTTTGCCACAAAGAAAGTAAACCACATATGGCATTTCTTCCATGCCCATCATCCTCTTGAAATAGATTTGTGCTGCTAGGAGCAGATATGTCTCACTGCCCATAAAAGTCTAACTTTTAAAAATATTTTAAATGTCCTATTCTGTAAGTTTTTGAAGTGTTTGATGATTACCTATCTAATTGAAATATATCTTTGTATACATAAAAATTTTAACTAGCATGACTATAAGTTGATTATCATAGATGACTATTAATCTACACTTCTTAATCATACATTACAATTTTAAAGAAATTATATAAACATAATGCTTTAAACCAGAGTAGAAATATGCATACAGTGTAACAAAATTAATCTTAAGTTTGTTTCAATAAACTAAAATCCAGATCAATGTAAAGTATTTAAAACAGGTAGTTGTTTTTTTATTGTTTTTTGAAAATCATTATCAAACATTATATAAAAAAGCAAAACAATCAGAATAGATAACAAAAACCCCATATAGTAATAAAATTTCTCTTTTCCCTAAAATACTTGAAACATAAAAAAGTAACATCTAAAGCTTCTCAAATCAGATTAGGCTCAGCTACAGATGAAGAAAGCACAGTAGGTCACAGTTAATGTCAACGGATGCACTATGGCCACCACAATTTTTTGCTAAGCAATCCTTCTACAGACAAACCAGAAGTTTTGTTTTGTTTTGTGTATATTGTGTCTTAAATTACTTTATTCACCCATCATCTTTCAATGAAAAAAAGAATGTTTTTGCTTAAAATCCACTAATGAGTGAGTATGTCCCCCATTTAACCTTCTTGGTTTGTGAGACCTTGCTCAGGAGGGTATTCTCCAAATCTATCCATTTGCCATCAAATTTTAATATATCATTTTTTTCTTACTGCTGAGAAGTACTCCATTGTGTGGATGTACCACAGTTTGTTAATCTACTCCTCAATTGAGGGTCATCTAGGTTGTTTCCAGGTTCTTGCTATTACAAGTAATGCTGCTATGAATGTAGTTGAGCTAATGCTTTTAGGGTGTGAATGTGCATCTTTAAGGTATATGCCCAATAATGGTATTGCTGGATATTGGGGAGAGTAATTTCCAGTTTTCTGAGAAACCTTCATACTGTATTCCAGAGTGAGTGAACAAGTTTCTACTCCCACCAACAATGGAGGACTGTCCTCCTTGCTCTGCATCCTCTCCAGCATAGGCTGTCATCTGTGTTTTTGATCTTAGCCATTCTGATAGGTGTAATGTGGTATCTCAAAGTTGTTTTGATTTGTATTTCTATGATGGCTAAAGATGATGAGTATTTTTCAAGTGTCTTTCAGCCATTAATAATTTTTCTGCTGAGAGTTCACTTTTTAGTTCTGAACCCCATTTTTTGACTGGGTTATTCAAGAATTTTTTTCCCATCTGAATCTGTAATTGCGTATCTTCAATCATTTTTTTTTGATCAGGAGAGTTTTTAAATTGCTAAACTGTATAGCTATGACTGAAGCACTGCCTTGGCTGATGGCTCCTCAGTGCTCAGCTTTTCAACATGATGCAGATACCAATGAGTCATGTTCACCTCTTCAGTTCTTAGAGGCAGTACTAAGTAACATGGAGCTATGTCCTTAAGTCATGGCTGTCTCTCACACTTGCAAGCAGTGGCTGGGAGAAGCCTCTTTATAACATGGTTCATGAGAGAGACTGTAGAAATCAGCCATGTAACTTAGCTCATTGTAGCTCATGGTGGCTATACCTTCCAGGCAGCTGTCAGAAGTCTCTACACTGCTGCTGCCATGAGACTGTAAGACTAGGAAGCCCAGTGTGGCTTTGTTTCTATGCATTCAGAATCTTTGTTAAAGCTCTTTCATTGCCCAAAGGTGGTTGCCATTGTAGTCTGAAGTTTTCTCACTTATCTGGGCCCATGGTCTGGAGAAATCTCTCCTACCCATGGTTCTTCAGCTGTTTATAAAATAATTACTCACAAGCTTATATTACAAACTGCTTGGGCTTGGCTAATGGCTCATGCTCATTACCAACTAGCTCTTACAACTAAGTCAGCCTAGTTTTATTAATCTGTGTGTTGCCATGTGTTCCATGGCTTACCTGTGTTCTATTATATCTTGCTTTCTGGGCAACAGCTTGTAGTTTCTCTCTAATTCCACCTTTCATCTTGAGCTCAGATTCCTGCCTGCCTATAAGTTGCCTTGCAATAGGCCAAAACAGTTTTTTTTTTTTTTAATTAACCAATGGTAATAAATTACACTCATAGCATACAAAAAGATATCACACATTAGCCAGGGGGTTATTGTTAATATCAGTGTTGATTTATTTTAAGAATCTATTAGGTGATGTGCTTATTATTATTGGCCATTGTTACCATTAAGGACAAAAGACTTAATATAGAAACATATTGCCCTGTACTAAAACACAGTTAATACTCATTATAAATTAATATGCATTGCTATGTTAGTCTTTGTTTATTAATAAGCAGATAACTTTGGAAAAGTCTTAGAAAGTACTTTGTCTACCAAAATCGATATATGTTGGAAGTTTTATTTATATACTATAGTCTAAGGAATTTATTAAAATAAATGTAGTCTTAGTTATTTTCAAAGATGACAGACAGCCAATAATTTATAAAATTTATGTTAACTAACGTTAACGCTGGTAGGTTGACTCACTTTAACCACACCTGAAGTAGGTGGTAGTTCAATTATATTCACCTCTCTTCAGAGTTCTTTGTCCTTAAAAAAAACAAAACAACAGCCTGAATAACAGTCGGCTGCACATGAGGTAAGCCAGAGCAGACTTTTATTACAAAGAAAAATTACAAGGTTAATTTGCATAGACTAGTTTAAACAACAGTCTACCAGAGACACTAATCTGAGAAAGTACTGCATGGGACAAACGGAAGGATAAGAAGGCCAGGAAAATGCTTTTTGCATATTCTTATTTCAGAATCCTGGTCTCTTGAAATGGATCATCAAATATGTGAATGGGCCTTACTATTTTATTTTAACACTAAATTCATAAAATTATTATATTTCCAGAAGGTATTCTTCCTAAGAACTTGTATGAGCCCAAACACAGTCATTGTTAGTGATACAAGCGGAGGCCTATGATTTCATCATTAATACTTCTGCAACAAATTCAGGCCAATGAAATAAACAGTCAACTACAGACAAATAAAAATAGTTAATTTAAAAATAAGACATTTTGAGAAAAAGATATGAGGAGGTGAAATAATATGTACTTGTATATGAAGAGAATATTAATAGCAGTTTTAGTAATTCTACTTAAGCTCTGATGTATTTATCTGTTACATTCATGAGATTCAATAATATCTTTTTCTCATTTTGGATCTTAGCCTGTGGTGATATTCTTTAGATCACAGTTCCTACTCACATAGTTTAATAATTTATATTGTAAACCAATATGTGCACATATATTTTGAATAGATATTTAGGTTTTGTTAGTAGAACCATTTCCAGATTGGAAACTAAAACAGAGGGAAGAATCTCTTGGCCACATGCTAAGAAACAGACAAATTAACAAACAAAAAAATATAAAACCTCTCCAGAAAAAGAGCAAGCAAGTATATTAAAATGTAGTTTATGATTATCCATTTTAGCCTTATTAACTTTACTGTGTTGGTAACCATGTACCAGATAGGCAAAGCTAAGGATTGTTTGGGCTGTAAGTCAAGCTGCCCATGTTAACATATGACTACTCTAAGAGATCATCAGTAAGTTTGAAAACAGTGCCCGATTACTCTTTCTCTGTGCTCAGTTACTGATGCTATCTGTAAAGCTATAGTCAAACTCTGTAAATAAATAAACCAGTAAAGCCCTTGGGAAAAGTCCTTAATCTACAACATTGTGATTTTATAGCTATGGGGAAAATAAACTGGAGAAAATAAACTTTTACAGAAAAGCCCTAAGAATGGTATTCACCCCTCTACCTATAGTGTTGACCAAAACACAAGCAGTGTGGTTCATTTATTTATTGGAATAACATTGAGCTAAACAAGGTACTTGGACCATTTTGGAGACTTAGATGGAACTGGCCTACATCCTTATGAATCCTAGAGTCCAGGATTTTCGCCCTAAAACCTTCCCTTTAATCCCCAAACAATTTGGATCTTAACTCATCATCCACTAAACAACTGTCTGAAATATGAGGATCATGAACATATCTAATGGGAAATAATTTTGGAGTAGCATGTTGTTAGTTCCAGACAGAAACTACATCTAACTAATGATGCTTACGTTCTCAATGAATACCATTAAAATTATCAAGGGGAAAAATCCCAATTTCTTCCTTCATAATAATATTATTTAAAATACTGAAATGAGCCCTCAATATTTTTAAAAGAATATTTTCTTTTAAAAAACCAAGGTATTTTCATTCAAATAGTTCTTGAAAACTGCTTGGCTTTGTGCTCCTTATCTTCAAGAAGACACTGCATAGAATATTAGGAAATGAAATATACTCCAGAAAACTCATATGCTGGAAGTTTGGTTCCTAGATAGTATATGCACTATTAAAGTATGATTGAATCATGCAGCATCTGACCTAATCAACAGATTAATACACTGGTAGAATCATAGTTAAATAGATGCTTGGTTTCTAGGGGAAACTGTCAGAAGTGGTGCCTGACTAGAAGTTTGTCACCATCAGGAAAAGGAAGTAGGCCCTCCAAGGATAGGCAACTGTCCACTGGCATGAACAGTATGTGGAGCCTCAAGGGGAAGGATCAGACTGTGTTTCTGTGCACCAACTGGCACTTCAGAACCCATTTCTTCCAGAGGAATACCTAACCCAGGCTTGATATTAGGATGAGGAAATCAGACTTGCCTGGAGTGGGTACTGATGTAATCCACCTTGGAACTTTTTGTGCTTTCTTGGGAGGGGATGGGGAGATGGGGAGGAGGGAGGCTGAAGGCTGACTGGGAGGGATTAGGAAGGAAAAAGGAGGGGGAGCAAGGGGATACATGGATAAAAAACTTTATTTTACAAATAAAATAAAATAAATAAAAAGAAGTTTGTCATTGGCATTGGAGGAATCTTTGAAGGATTTCTTTGGTCCCTGGTCTGCTTATCTCTGCTTTCATATAGTTATTAACAAATACATTTGTGTGGATTTTTCTAGTACTTACTTATGATGCTGGCACCAGCCAGGATCTCAGGGGCCTGCAGTAGGTTGGTAGAGGGCAAGAACACTGAGGTAGGTTGAAGCAGAACTGAGGAGAGATTATGGCTGATCAGGACTCAAATTAATGACTTTTCTTTTTGAAGCAAGAGGACTCTTTGACCATGGTAAGAGGTAGTCTTTAGCAGGATTAGGTTACCAGCCTCTGTCCAGTGGATTAGAGATCAAAGAAAGACTTGAAAAACAGTCAGGCAAGAATTAGATGGAAATAATAATGTTTGAAGTGATCTAAAGATCATAAAATATGACAGATGAACATATTTAGGAAAATGAAGTGGGGGGGGGGGGAAGTCCAAAATTATGACTATGCTCTAGAGTCTAATTAACTGGAATGGTATCTTAGATGGTCCGGTTTGAGTAAAAGGAGAAGGGATTAAAAAATAAAGAAGAAAAAGAAGAGAGGGAAGGAAGACAAAGTTCTCCAAGATGGGGCATGGAGGAGGGAAAAGGGATGACAAGGGAGGAAAGGGGAAGGAAGGAAAGAAGAAAAAAAGAAAAATAAAATCCTGATGTTAGGGTCACTTTTGTCAACTTAACACAATCTACAACCACCTGGAAAGCAGATCCTACCATAGAATTATCTAGAAGTGTCGTGACCGTCTGCCTCGACCAGCAAGGAAGACACAACACCAGGCTCTTCTTTCAGCAATTTATTCAGGAACTTTGACTTCTGACTTTTTCTGAGGACCCCAAGGAAACCCGCTTGCAGCCTAAATAGCCTCTGGGCAGCCTACCCCAGTGTGCCACGTAGGCACTACCGATAGGCCCAGGTACGCGGAAGCAAGCCAGATTCTTAGCCTTAGCCAATTATGGAGTTGATTATCACTGAGAGCACTCACCATCGGGAAGGTGGAGGGTTCAGGACCTCTACACTCAGCTTCTTGTCCTGCATAAATTCCTTCCCTGACTTCTCTCAGTGACAGACTGAAGTGTAAGAGGAAACAAACCCTTTTCTCCTCAGGCTACCTTTGATCACGGAGCCTTAGCACAGCCATAGAAGCACTAAGTCAGACAAACTAAGATATCTGAGCTATAATATTTGCCATCGTCCTTGTCTGTCTTGGAGTTTGGAAAAGATTCTCATGGCATGCATTCAGAAGATGGCATAAACAAACTCTGTGTCGTCACCAACAGAAAGAGATACTGTGAAGTGAAGTGTAGGAGATGGTTGGGTGGTGAGGCCTTCAACTTAGGACACATCAAATTAGAAGCGATTGGTCTACCTAAATGATAATATTCTCTCAATAGTTAGAAATGGTGAGCTGTAGCCCATTGAAGATGACAGAGATATTGATTACAAATTATTTCTCCATAGAAAAATCTTCAAGGTCCATTGGATTTTCTTAAAGAAAGAGAATAAAGAGAAAAATTAGAGACAACAGCCATCTTAGGAAAAAAACCCTACATTTAGTTAGTCTACTTTCTGCTGCTATAGCAAAATGCTTTGAGGCATGCTGCTTTGTTCCAAAGGAAGTTTATTTAGCTCACAGATTCAGAGATTCATGAGCACAGTATTCAGCCTTCATCCAATCTCATTCCTGTTCCTGTGATTAAAAAAAAAGTCCAGAGGAAAAGAAACTTGAGGAAGTAAGGGTTTATTGTATCTCAGTTCCTGGTTCGGTCCATTACAGCAAAGAAACAAAGGTGATGGTCACGTCACATGCAAAGTCAAGAGCAGAAATAAATTAATGCATGTGCATTATTTGCTAATGAGCTTTCTCTGCTAATGTATGAGGGATGATGCTGCCCACTTGCAGGCTGAGTCTTCTCACATAAATTAAGGCAGTAAAAAAATTCCCTGGAGACATGTCCACATGCCAATTTGATCTAAACAATCTAATCCCTCATTGAGACTCTCTTCCAGGTGTTCAAGGTTATGTCTGTGAGTTTACATTCAAACTAACAGTCAAATACATGTTTTTCTATTCACAGTGGGATGCCTTGACAGGTACTATGCAAAAAAAGAGAGACCACAGGGTGAGGCTACAAGCTAGAGAGCTTCATAGATCAGGTTTGCTCTTTCATAGGCTCAGCTCATTCTCTGATATTAGAATATACCCTTCCTTCTCTACTGACCTAATCATTTCCCACAGGCCTCACCTTTTAAACTACCACCACCTCTCCACCTTATCTCAGTGTTAAGCAAGCTTCTATCCAATACATGAGTTTTCAAATGACAAATAATATCTAAGCCAGGACATTAGATGGAGAAAGAGCCAGATAAAAGATAAACTAGGAAGGCAGGAGGTATGCCAGAAGAGTGCTGCCTTCCAGAAACCAAGAAAAACCAGAGCAAACAAAACACTTTAAGAGGCTTTGATTAGAGGCTGAAGATATGGCTTAATATTTAGTGCACTAGCATTCACTGGGGACTTAGGACTTAGGTTCATTTCCCAGCTCCTATCTCAGGCCGTTCACAACTGTCTGATAATACCATTTCCAGGGGATCTGATCTTCCATTCTGGCCCCTCTAGGCACATATATAGGCAGTAACATATACACATGAAATAAATATCAATCAATTTAAAAAGTGCATGCATGAGAGAGAGACAGACAGAGAGACAGAGACAGAGAGAGAATGAGAATAAAGGTGTTGTAAAGGGCAGTATGGAGGTCGAAAAGAATGAAATTGAAGTCTCAGGAGTTATGGGATGGGTGGGATGGGGCAACTTTGAATGCTTATCTATATTCTCATTTCCCTAACATGTTTAGCTATGAAAGGAGAAAACAAAAAGGGAAGCACCTTAAAAATTAGGGAACTATTACTATTTCAGCAGAAATTTAGCTGCAAAAATAGAAGAAAATCAAACTCTTATAAACATAACTAGTAGCAAGAATGTGTTGATCCTAAAGTCAAATCTTGTGACCTCTTAGGGAATGACCCTTGGGCTATGGGCAATTTGCTGATCCTTGCTTAGTCAGACCACTTGAGAGAAAAAAAGAGACACTCACAGACAGCTGTGGCCAAGCAAACATAAGTGGTAAAATGAGCCGATATCAGTCATGGGGGTGTGTGTGTAGAACAAAGCACTTATGTCATAAGCAGTGTGGAGGCAGTGGAACAAGGAGGCTGTGCCAAGAACAAATATCTGGGAAAAAAAAACCCAACTAAACATTTCCCCAGAATGACTTGTTTTATCCAGCCAATTTAAAGCTGTATATAACAGACTGTCCTCTGATCCCACAATTCTCATTTCATGTCATTCTCCATGATATTTCCTTTTTGCCTGAACCAGATGCACTCCCCATTTTCTACCCCAGGCTGAAGGACTAGCTAACCTTTGTCTTACTTCTACCTCCAAGACTTCCTTGACTCACTCCCTTATCAGGGTGCTCACATAGGACAGAGGTTTCTTTGTGGCTGCTTATACAACACACAATGCAGAGCAATAAATATCTACTCAGCACATACTACAGGTAGCATGCACACACACACACACACACACACTTCAGTTTTTCCTTTCCTCCATTGCACTTGTGGGTTATTTACCTGTGATGTGTAAGGATTATCCTTTTTTTTTTTTTTTTTTTTTTGTAAATCTGCTCACCTTACCCGTGTACTACACAACTGAATCAGAATTTAAAACAGGTTGTTATTGAAATCTTGTGTGTGGAAGCTATTGTGTGACAGACGATAAAGTATAGTATGTTTTTATTCAAAAGCACTTTGCTTATTAAAAAAAAAATAGTGTTTGGGAAAAAGGAGTGCTCCCCCAAGAAAAGCATCTAGAATGATTGGGAGGTAAAAGTGATTTATCAGCATCTTCAATTTCTACCATTAAAAGGTTAAGACTTTTGAAACAAATGCAGTGAACCTCCCCCTATTCAGCCAGAGGCATCCATTGTATCAGGCATGATTGAGGTTATTAAAGTATGAATACAAAAAGAAAAACATCATTGTTCAAGGAAAGATTTTAAAAAATCATCAGTGTGTAGTGAGAGAAAAATATGTGAATCAGGATTTGTGTGGTCATTGCAAGGATTTTATGAATTCAAAGAGCTAACCGAAATATATAAATTAAACATTGAAGAATTGAAAATATGCTTAAATGTAAGGGAGTGAAGATAACTCGATGTTTGAAAACCTCACCTTTAGCCAAGAAAAAGCAAAGAGTGTCTAAGAGTGGTTCTGAGAACATTCCAGAGAAGGGAGGTAAGAATTCAGATTGGGAGTCCTGGCTTTTCCCTTAGGAAGACAGACACAGGAGGGAAGATAGGTGGTGGTGTGGATTGAAACATTCATTGTGGGATGGTGCATGCTGCTGCCCAGGAAGATGACAGCATACTGACAGGCCGGAGTGGTGATGCCACAACATGCCAATTAGGATGATGTTTATAAACTGTTGGCCTGCATTGTATCAGAGACAGGAACCAAAGAGCCTTCTCCAGTATTTCACACCAACACTAGGGAAAGCTTGGAGAGGAAAAAGGGTCACTGCCTCCTAAGGCAGAGAGGATAAAGAGATAAGAAAGAGATCTACAAGTTCTCTTGAATTGCTACAAGGCTTGGATAATGTGTCTGACACAGTGAGGATGGGAGACAGAGGAAAGGAAAGAAGCTGACCAGCTATTCTGAAGAATCAATAAGAGCTCAGACTCACCCAGGAAAGTTTAGCAGAGCAGTTCCTTGAGATTCACTAGAAGTACATTTCACCAGTGGCCTGATGCCCATCCTGCCAACTCTATAAAAGAAAAACAGCTGACAGTGGCACAGAGAATGTTAATGCCAGATGCCAGAGACTAAAGTCATCCCCAGCACTTTTGTCAGTTCACAAAGCAACAAAATCACAAAGACAACATGGAGCCTTCTTCCTCTTTGCAAAGGTTGAAGACAGAAATACTCCCATGAGCTCAGGCTCCACCCCCCAAAATAGGAAAGGAAGCTGGACAATTTCAATAAGAAGCTTCTACAGTGGATTAATGATTTAATTCAAGCACTGTGTTAAATATACCAAGTCCAAATTTGGACTGCTCAAATACTCTCAGATTCAAGGCTTGAAAGTTGAGGCTGATCATGGGTACATGGGCACAAAGTGGCAACAGTTTTTTTTTTTTTTTTTTTGGCACATTTTGAGTAACATATATTTTGTTATCCAAACTAACTGGGGAAGAAGAGTACTGGGAAATATGGTTTTCCTCAAATCATTTTTAGGTTGCCATGGTGTTTTCTTGTCATTTCTAATCTTGCAGTGTGAAGGAGCAAGAAGGGAAGAGAAAGCCTTTTCCCTTTGCACAACGCAGTAACAAGATAGAAAGCGGTGGCAGCTGGAGATTAAGGAAGGCATAATTTCATATCATAAGATTCAAGCTGAGTTAAGACTACACAGAGCAACTGTTTGGAAACGGTACAAGTCCAAGGACTTTCAGCACCAGCAGCATCAAAAGTGAAAAGTTTATTTTCTAAAGCAGAGTTGGATTAAGTAGAAAATAATTGGCCAAGTTAATCTAGCATCTAAGCAGTGACTCTCATTTTTAAGATGCTCTAAAGCTATGTTCCTTTTGTAGATCCTAAAAATTATAAATTTTAGCATTATGTTTATATTGCTTTGGCAAATGTTTCATTTTATAGGAAAGAGTTTATTTCAGAAAAGAATATATACTTAAGAAATTCAGTTTCTGACTGGACGGTCCTTATGGAATGAGCACATATTCATAAACTAGACAGTGCCAGTACCCTAATAGTAGTTTCTGGAAAAGGAAATATAATTTCAAGGATGAGTTGCAAAGTTGTAATGGGGTAGGAAGTGCCATATAGTAGATACATAGCTTTATAATTAATCTATACTGGATAACCTGGTTATTGCAGAAGTTCAAGGAATCTGGTCAAATTTGAAGGGTTTTTAAAATGAGAAAAATAAATTACTACCTGGAATTATTTCTTTCTGACTGACCCATTTTGATTCATTGACAATGAAATTGCGGAATAAGCAGTGAGGAGCATGTATTTACTATTGCAGTGTCTTTCAATGCATTTGAGAAAGTCATTCATATTTATTGTCCCATTATTTTCCTTAAGAAAAGAAAGCTGCCATTCTATAACCTCAGAAATGGCACATAGTCCCCTGATGTCTTCATTTTCAATAACAAACACACTAAGATAACTTGGTCATTGTGTCCTTTTCTTAAGAATAGTCCCTTTCCCTACCCACTTCCCTTCCCTTGTAAAACTGGAGGAATTTTACACATTAAACTTCATCATGATTAGAATGTGTCTTAGGTAAATAAATGTGAAATTATATGAGGAGAATGTGGAAAATTCAGAGAATAAAGGTAAGTGAATAACAATCTGCCATGCATGCTTCCACACATTAAGGAAAAAGGAAAAACACTGGATTTCACATTTTTTTTTGTCTACCAGAATTCATGGAAAACTTTTTTTGGCTTTTAGCTTTCTTACTTATAAACGCTCCTACTTGACACAGTTCACTGAGAGGAAAGATCTCACTCATGGCTGCTTAACAGTTAGTAGTTGGAGACTTCCTAAAAATCCTCCTTGAAACATTCACGGAATCTATGCCATGATCATAAGGTTTCAGTGACAATCTTTAAGTCTATGAATCCATCATAAAAATAGGGGTGGTTAAAAAGTTGAATTCTGAAGCTTTACCAGAAGTATTTGTGTGTACTACTCCCCTCAGTAATCATTTTTCACATATGAGGCTCAACTATAACCTTGAACCTCCTCTATCTCATGACAATTAGCTTGATTTCTATTTTCCTTGTTTTAATCTTGTTTGTGAGTACTTGTTGTTAAATCTGGTCCCATGTTTAGGTCTTCAAAGATAATCTTTATCTTGTATTTTCTAGTCATGAGGGAGTTGTAGTCATTTTACTTACCCTGCAGACTGAATTAGTCTTTTCCTAATAATTCCCACGTGTGAACACCCTTTCAAAAACAGTTTATTCTTGTTTTACTTAAATAAACTTTATTACAAACCCTTAAAAGAAATAGGGGTGAGTCAGAACCCATATAGTGAACTAGTTTTTAAATTTGCCTATGCAAATTACAAATAATGGATTTCATTATGAAATTTTATATACTTATATAACATATTTTGATCATATTTATCCTCTCTGCTCCTCACTTCTCTCTCTTTTTTTCTTCCACTCCTAAACATTTCCTTCTCAACTACTTCCCCCTCTATTTTTATCTTTTGGGTTGGGAAGGTGATCAGTATTTTTGTTTTAAATGATCCAGTGTCTTTCACTAGAGTTGTTTACAGCCAGGATTACAAGTGAGTGGTTTGAGAGCTACTTCCAAAAGCAGGAAAAAATTTGACAGTGGTTACACCATTGAAGAAACCACTTCTCCATTTACTGTAAATCCCAGAGAGGTAGAACCTTATGAGACCTTCGTGACAAGGGTTGACAAGCTCAGTCTCATGCAGACTTCTGCCAGTAACCATGGCAGCTGTGAGCTCAAGAGCATAATGTCCATGCCATGCCCAGACATCAGCATTCTACACAACTAAATGCTCATTTTCTGCCTCTTACATTCTTTCTACCCATCACTCTAAGATAGTGACTGAGCCTTGAAGGGAATGTTACAGATGTCCCACTCTTGGTATGGCATTCAACATTTCCTTATTCTTATTCTGACTAGTCCTTGACGTTACTACTACCTGCTATTAGAGAAGCTTCTTGGAACAAGCATGATGGTGGCACTACTCTATGAGAATAAACACAGTTTTCTGGAAGGCAATTTGGTGGCCATATCACATCATGTAGAAAAACTGCAGCAGTTTTAAGAGACTACTATGATTTTCCTAACCATAAGCTTTTAAGCAGGTCTACAGAACCAAATATGATGTCCCTCCTGTAGAACAGGCTTCAAATCCAATCAGAAAGCAGCTGATTACCAGTGAAGAAGTCTTGTTATGATCGCACAGTAGGCACATCTTGCCTTTCTGAAAAGCCCCTAACTCACATCTAGCTGATTTTTATACCATGTGACTAGAACATACATATTAGGGAGGAAGGTAAAATTAATATGGATATGCAAAGATGGAAAACTAAAGTTTTAAAATGTTTTTTGCATGCTTGTTTCTCTCAATTTGAAGGTGCTAATATAAACTTCTGGTTCAACTTACCTCCAGGTCAATATCAAGCTTGACGTAAAACTTTAATTTTGGCATTATTTTTTTGTTAAAAGCATATTATGTTAATGATTAATAGTGTATTTCCAAAATATATAAAATACCAGTCAAAAATATTTACCATAACTTCCTTTTTAAATGTGTGTGTACTTGGAAGGGAATGGAAGAAAAATGGCCCCAAATGCTATTATCAGTTTCTTCTCAGTGGTAAATAATTTGTGATTTTGTATTTTTCTTTCTAAGTTTTTCTGAATGTCACACACAAACAATTTATCACAAAACTCTTTATTTATTTAAAATCAGAAAAATAAATGAAGGATAAATCAAAAAATATATTAAAAGTAAATAAAAAAATTAATTCACAAACATCATATTAATTATATTCTTTAAAGTTTGTGGTATAAGTTAACTTATTTTATTAAATATTTTCATAAAAATAGAAATAAATTTCAGAGATTTAAAAAAATGGTCTTAGATACTACCCCTGAATCATGAGTAATATAAATAACACCTCAGATTTTTATAGAGATCTACATTTTTCTAAGTAGTTATATATGCACACATCATCTGCTTCTTCTGCCTGCTCAACCTGTTTTTATCATGGAATTAGAGAATCTGACTTGGAAGGATCCCTAAGAAGCAAACGATTGAAATCCTTCTTGTGTAACTGAGTTTATTATAAGTTACTGAAATATGCCCTTCAACTATGTTTCCAAATCTCCCAGCACCATGAGCCATTTTTATTTTCTGGACAATTTTGGTTGTTACAAAGTTCTACTTGAACTGAATGAAAATAGATCAAAAGAACCCAAGGTCTACCTTTATACTTTACTGAGTATTAGGACAATGAGTATTCCCCAATCCTAAGGCTTCACATTTATGAAAAAAGGATGTTTGTTTCATTTATGGGAAGACAGTTCCCATAAGGGGATGGAGAAGCCAGTACTGAGATCTGAAAAGTTGCTCCCTCAGACTATGTACAACAAACTATCTGAGAATCTACTCTGAATCAGATTTTCAGTCTTTCCTGAACCATAATAAGTGGAGGTAAAATCAAGGAACTTCTGTTTTTCTTGGCTTTACTTAGTCTTGTGTGTCTGGGTATGTGGAATGCATATGTGATGTGTGCATGTGCATACAGGAACACATTTGCCACAACATTCACGTGTGGAAGTCAGAGGGAAAGAATGCGTTATTCTTAGACTGTAGCCTGCTTTGGATGAAAAATGGCAATATGACCTACCAAGTTTAGTCACCATCAATTTTATCCTAAGAACTATTCTATCCCAACAATAGTCCTCTTCTTAAATGTTACTCATTCAACAACCACAGCAGACCCCATAGAGAGCTGAAGGTGTTATAGTGTTTACCACGGTCTCTGCAGAAAAGAAGCGTGGTGTCTAGTGGAGAAGCATATAGTTTAGATGGCTGAGATTGGTTCACCTTCTCAGTTATGTTATGTTATCAAGTTATGATTTGATTCTTTTTTTTATTATCTTTCTTTGAGCAATAATGTCATTTGGGAGTTGCAGTGTTACAAATAAGAAAGGTTCTCTATAGACTCTGGTATTTGAAAATGTGTTTCCCAGATGCTGGCACTATAAGGAGGAGGTTATGGAAGTTGAGTTTTCCTGGAGGAAGTATTTCACTAGGGGCACATTTAAGAGTTTATAATCTTCCCCCACTTCCGATTCACTCTGTGCTTCATGTTCATGGTTGAAGATGTGATATCTCAGTCTCCTATCCCAGCTGTATGGTGATGCCTACTCTTCTCCTCCTGTAGCTGTGGACTCCCCTGGTGAGCTGTAGTCCAGATGAACTCTTTCAAAGCATGCTATTGTTCATGGTGTTTTATCACAGTAACAAAAAGTAACCAACATATCAGTTTTGTAATTATAATAGAGGCTAAGGCTTCTTTTTATCCAAGGGTACCTATTGAGGTCACCACTAGCCTTCTATCCTTTCTTTCAGGAATGAATTCCACTTAAAAATTTCCCATGTTTGACCTGAGTAACTTTCAGAGACCTTATACATTTTGCTTCCTTTTTACCTAAATAGTATACATTGGTGTTTTGTGTTTCTGAGATAAAATTTACATGACATGAAGTTCACCATTCTCAAGGGAATAATGTGAACAATATAATACCATAATACTGTGTAACCACTAGCTGTTTATATGTCCAAACACTTAGGTAACTTCAAAGGGACAGTCCACATTTACTAAATAGTTGCCATGTACTCTCCACTTTGTGAAAAATTTTGATTGTTCCTTTTGCAATTTTCCATACATCTTCACTCTTTCTCGATCCATTAAGCATTCATTGTGTGTTTATATATATTTGTATGCAATATGTGATGTGTGTTTTTGTGTATATGAGGCATGTAGGCCAGGTAAGTATGTGTTATGGCATAAGTAGGGACATCATGGGATGACCTGTATGTTGGTCCTTGCTTTCTATCTTGTTTGAAGTAGGTTCTCTTGTTTTGCAATTGCAGACCCTGACCTATGAGTTTTCTAGATTCTCCGGTCTTTATCTTCTATCTTGTACTTGTATTACAGATTATCATAGCTGTAGCATATCCAGATTTCTAAGGGTTCTGGGGATTTGAACTCAGGTTCTCATGCTTATTCAGTAAACACTTTACTGACTGAGCTGTCTCTACCCCCAGTTATGTTAAATATTCTACATGATAGGTAATTGATATCATCTTAACTTTTACTGCTGTACTTAATGCAACTTGTATATTAATCAATATGGCAAAATAGGTTATAATAGAACATAAAATGCTTTAATTATAAATATAATATATATATTACTTAAGTATCATATAAATAAAGTGAAAGTTGAGAGATTCACCTGTGTAACTACTAGTAATAGTTTACCATGCAGCTTTCCAGATATTGATTCATTCTCTTTCATCCATATTCCTGCCAACAAATTACATTTTATTAATTATTTCATTATATTAATAATGAGCTTTACCCTTTGCTTTTTAATTTTGTTTTATTCATTTATTATTTATTGAGTACTACTAAAAGCCAAAAATCTTCTAAGAAATGAGGACTGTGAAGTAAATATCCATGTCAATATTTGTCAGATAATTATTTGAAATAAATATATAACATTTAATCAAATAGATTCCCCATAATTTGACACTACTTAAATCATTTTTCTACTGAGTGTTCAAAAGAAATTCTTTTAGCTAACATTGAGTATTTGCCACATATTAAGAACCACACTGAGATGAGAAGTATTAATTTATTGATTCTATGACTGAAATTTAAATCAAGCAGGATTCAACATTGTTTCATAGTTTTTAAAGAGTCCATTTGTGACTATGTGCTCAAAAAATATGGAGAATACATCAATCCATTCCTAAAACATTGAATAGCAGAAGAAATAATCAAAATAATTAAAGTAAATGGCAGGAGTGACAGCCATTCAAATAGACAGTTGACCACTGAGTACACATAGAAGGTATTAAAAAATAGATTTGTGCCAGCTTAGGTATGCTTATACCTTGGTAAGCACTAAAAATTACCTATTCTCAACTCATTTAAATCTTAGGTTTTTTTCTCTCTCTCTCTCTCTCTCTCTCTCTCTTGTTTTATTTTACTTTGTAGGAAATATGTAGCAATATTTGTGTTTTTTCATTTACATATTTGGCTGTGTAGAAACCCCAGGGAATGTATCATTCTGGATAGTTGAAAATTTTAATCATTTTTGATGGAAATCTTTCTAAAATGGATTTCACACTTCTCTGCCTTCTTAAACAGAATAGATGGAATGTAATTAATCTTTTTTTGATGACTTGGTTTTATCATTATGAACATTAATGACTATGCTGTGCTATCCAGAAATGATGCCTGTGACACTGATGGTACTATGCAGAATTGTCCATGGTCCTTTCACTCATTCTGAATGTGTATCCCTTGCTTGTATTCTTGCCTTACTGGTGTATAATCTGATGGTGCTCTTGACACCAACAGTGAAGTAGCTCAATGTAGGTGTGAAGAGATCGATTTAGGAGCAAAAGAAGGCTATGTTCAAATCCAAGCTGCTGCCAGGGGTGTCTACTTTCTTTCCAGCCCTCTTCCTTTGTAAGATGAGGACAGAAATCTACCTAGAAGAGACACAATAAGCACTAAGTGATAGCTCACATTCATAGTGGAAGATAAATCAACTGTTAATTTGTTACTTTCAATTCTGAAGAGTGTGCTTACAATTGTGGAAGCATTGCTTCTGACTGCACTGCAGATCAGCGGGTGGAAAATGGGCAGTGAAGTTCATAGAATTGTGTTCAAAATCAATCAGTTAAGTACTTTGCAGACAAGATTCTGTAGGTTCTATTTGATTCTATACTGATATTGTGTCTGTGACTTTCGGTGTCTACATTCACAATTTCTGTTTTGACTCCTAACAAAGAAATGTCTCTCTCTGCCTCCAGAAAATAGAAATGAGGGGAGTGGGTTAGAGATATGCCTTAAATGTTTTGAAGTGCATATGTAATATGGAAAGCGCTTCATAAAATTTAAATGTCCTTTTCCAAGTTCTGAACTTCACATTTACAGATCATAAAACACTGTCGTGATGACTTACACCTACATTCCCAACACAGGCAGAAAAATTGTAAGTTCCACGCCAGCCTTGGGTACATACCAAGACCCTGTCTCAAAAGACAAAAGAGAAGGGCTGGGAGATAATCAAAGAGAGGAGAATTTGCTTTGCAATTCTGAGAAGTCAAGTATTAATTCTTAGCATTCAAATAAAAAACTGGGCCTGGCTGCACATGCCTAGAGCTACAAAACCTAAGGAGCAGGCACAGGCAGATCCCCAAAACTCACTGACCATTCAGCCTAGGAAAGAGTGTGAGCTTTCAAGTCACTGGGAAATCTCATCTCAAAGCAAAAATATAGAGGAGATCAAGGAAGACACCAGATGTCCAGCTGTGGCCTCTGAGTGCAGGAAGCACAGCACATACCTTCACATTCATGTACATGTACCATTCATACATAGAAAAAAGTCAAGGCAACACCAAAACAAAAAAGACTAGAACACAGACAGCCTTTAAAAAAATAAGTTATAATCTCCAAATACTTAGCTCCTACTAATTATATTTATAGGTGCCAGTGATAAAATACCAAACCAAACCAAACAAAGCAAAACAAAAAGATCCCAGCACCCACATGGCAGCTCAGAACTGTCTGTAGTTCCAGTTCCAGGCAAACACCAAGGCAAATAAATAAATAAAAGTTTAAAAAACTAATTCTTTTAAAAAAAAAATCCCAACCAACCAACCAACCAACCAATTAAACAGATAAACAGAAACTTCTTTTACATGCAGCTTCCACTCTGTTGGGCTAAATGAAAGATAAATCATACAGAGGAGAAAATATACAGTACATTACTTTATAAGTTCTTTAGAGAAAGTAAAGGTGGAAGAAATATGAATAAATTCAGGGATCCAGGGAAATCTTACAATTTTAAGTATAATAATCAATGGAGGCCCCATGGAAAAGCTGACATTTGAAGAAGGGCTCAAAGGAGAGGCCTTAGCAGAGTTAGCATCTCCAGAATAATTGCTTAAGAAGAATATGGAAGAAAGTAGCAAATTTCTGTGCTGGAGAAACAGCAAGGGGTCTCAGATCCCAGAACAAAATGGTATGCCAATCAGATACTGGTAAGAGCAAGGGGCTTTGAGAAGATATGGCCTAAGATGGATGGTAATCTTAAAATGAAAATTTAAATGCATAGTAGTCATAAAGGGAATGATTCCAATTGATCTTCTTAAAGTACAGAGATGGTAAAATAAACACATAATATTTTTCTTGCATCAATTTAAAGTAGAAGTTAGGAAACTTAATTAAGATCCAAACGAAGGTTTTTAGCTTGAGGTATTAGGGGAGAAAAACAACATGAAAAGAGAGTAAACTAAATGAAATAACGAATAACAGCAAAAAAAAAAAAAAAAATCAAACAAACAAAAAAAAAACCCAATCTGGTTGCTTGAGCAATTCACTAGAATCAATAGAGATGCAAGTACTATTAGAAATAGAAGAGATTATAGTAATTACTGATATCATGAATAAGGGAAGCAGCATCACTACAGAAACCACAGATGCAAAAAGAAAACTATGAAAGTTCAGTCTCAACAAATCTGACAATTTAGATAAAATAAATTTATTTCTCTAAGTGAGATATAAACAGCTCTGTGCATGAAAGAAATTGTGTAATTGCAAAGCTTTCTACAAAGAAAACTGTTAACTCAGATGGTTTGGGTGGAAGCTATTATTCTGTAACTCATTATGTGAAGCCAACATCATTCTAGTATTAATACCATATACTATAAAGGGCAAACAAAATATTGTATAACAATACCTAATAATCAGAGATACACTTAAAAACATGAGAAAATTTTAATCCAGCAATAAAGTGATAGGATATCCTGACCAAATGGAATTTAGGCCAGAGATATAAAGTTGGTTTAATAATTAAAAATCAATTTGTGAAACTCATCATATTAATAGACTAAAAAGAAAAATATCTAATCATTTTAATAGGTACAAACAAACCATTGGAGAAATAATCAGTTTATAGTAACAAGTCTCAGCAAACTAGAAATAGATAATGAATTTACTCAACATGTTAAATGGAAAGTATAAAAAGCTTAGATGTGCTATAATCATTCTTAGTAGAGAAAGAGTGAACATGTCACCCATAGGATCAGGAATAATAAAAAGAAAATTCATGCTTGCTATTTTTATCAAAATAGTACTGAAAAAATCTACATTGCAATATAAGAAAAATGGTTAGAAAACAATAAAAAAATTTCCAAATATGCAATTTTTGCCCTAAATGAAAAATCCCACTAAGCAGATTAGGAAGCCTAAAAGATAAAAGATCAATACATAAAACCAGCATGTTTTTATTAAGATCAAATGACTAAAATTGAAATAAAAAAATCTACAAAGTTAAGCACAAAAATACCTTTAAATGAATATACTGATAAGCTCAGAGGATCTGGGTTCAGTTTTTAGCACCCACATGGCAGCTTAAAACTGTCTATAACTCCAAGATCTGACACTCTCACAACAACAGACATACAAGCAGGCAAAACACCAATGCATATAAAATATATAAAATATACCTCAAACTAGGAATAACCCATATGTCCATCAACAGGGGAATAACAACTACAATTTGTGGTATGTGAATATAAACATTATGGAAGGAAGATATTACTCAGTAAAGGAGAGAGAGTGTGTGTGTGTGTGTGTGTGTGAGAGAGAGAGAGAGAGAGAGAGAGAGAGAGAGAGAGAGAGAGAGAGAGAGAGAGAGAGAGAGAGAGAGAGAGAGAGAGAGAGAGAGAGAGAGAGAGAGAGAGAGAGAGAGAGAGAGAGAGAGAGAGACAGAGAGAGAGAGAGAGACAGAGAGAGAGAGACAGAGACAGAGAGAGAGAGAGAGAAAGTTAGCCATAGAGGCCAGGCAGTGGTGGCACACACCTTTAATATCAGCACTTGGGATCTCATTCCTTTAATCAGTCTTAGGAATGTTGAGACAGGAAGTGACATGCCTTGGCAGAATATAAGGCAGGAGGAGACAGGATCCCAGTCTTTTCAGTCTAAGAATTCCAAAGGGGAGACAGGATCTTCCTCTTTTCCCCTTTTGGCGGAGGAGTTGGCTAAGAGAGGTGGCTGTGACTTCCTCCTTTTCCTCCTCTTTTAGCATTTATCTCAATATCAGGCTCAGAGTTTATATTAAGACCAATTAAAACGTGTGCTACAATTTTCCTACAGGAAAATACATTATATAATTCAGTTCACATAAGAATTGCAATATAACTCATAATAAGAAAAAGTGTAAATGAGTGTTAGGGACAAGTGTGTAGGCTGAGGTGGACATGTAGGATTGTTTTGAGGCAGAAGGAAACTGCTCAAGTGTTATATGTTTTAACTATCTTGACTGGCTATGATTTCATAGTTGTATACTTGAATCAGAGTTAATTGCCTTTTATATCTTACATACAGTTACTTTGTAGATGTTAAAATGAAAATTTGAATGTAAGCTAACATATAATAAGAAAGATAATCCTAAATTTACCTTGATGAAAGACATTTTAGAGCATTAAAATTTGGGCAAATAATTTGGTACCCACTAATGAAAATGCTCACTTTTGGATATGTGTCCTGTGACTTGTTTATTTGTGAAGATAACTCTACCAGGAGAATGGTCATTTCTCGCAACTTCTTTGCCTATGGAGAAATGAGAGTGCTGAGGTGGACAGCTTGGAATGAGGGGTGGGAATCTCAGCCAGGCTGCCTGGCTCCAAGGACAGAGCTCTGTTAATCTTGCTTATACAGAAGAAGTTCATTTGCACTCCTTCCCAGACTTCGTGACTTTCCTATAGGATTTGCTTTCACCCTCCTGCTGTCCACACCTTTTTTTTTTTTTTTTTTTTTTTTTTAAAGTAGAATTCTACACACAGGTTGAGTGTTTTACTGTGTCTTATTTTTTATAGGCTAATACTTTGAACACACTAAGCCTTACTCTCATTAACACATAGTGTCCTGTTCACCAGGCCCTGATTTAAGCACTTGTCTGTGTCCCTATTCCTTACTTCTTTTCCAAATTATTTTAATTGTATGAAACATAAGTCATCATGCTAATGGTTTCTTAAACATATTAATTTGTCAGTGGCCCTGTTTCCATTCACTGCACCCATACTCCCACTCACTGTACCTCTCTATTCCACTCCCTGTACCCCTCCCCATTCCCACTCAGCTCCTTCTATTACATTCTAATTTCTCTACAGGATTATTTACCCAGGGTGTGTGTATGTGTGTGTGTGTGCCTGTGTGTGTGTATGTGTGTGTACGTATGCACAAGTATATGTGTGTGGATATATATATATGTTATATGTTGCTTCTAGTAGTTCATGATGGATAGTGCATTTTATTACCAGTCTTTGCCATTTATATGCCACAATATTGCTACCATCTCTGGATTCATAAGACATACATGTCCCACTGAAAATTATAGCCTCTTGTAGAATTATATTATAGCATGTAGATGAATATCTAAAAATAGGAGACTTGCCAGTGTACATGTCCCTTCCTCCTATACTTTTTGGTTTTTGACCTACGCTTGAAGCTAGAAATGTCCAAACAAGCACAAAGAATAGAGAATCAAGGAATTGTGAGAATTGTGTACTTTATGTGGCTAGGGAAAGTTCCACTTTTTTTTTAAATGAAGCATTTGTATTATACTAGTGGAGGGTGTTTTTTTATGGGGGAGGTGTCTCTAGAAGGGACTGAAAACTACCCAAGTTCATCAGGAACTCCAAGATTCACACTCTATCAAGTCCATCATCCTCAAATAGCATTCATTAACTCCCTGAGTTCTAAAACCAGTCACTCTTGTTTTTTTCCATTACAAGTTTCATATAATTTATTGTGCATAATAAATAGTTTGCAAGAGTTGGGTTTATGAATAGCTTGAAACAGGTTTTCCATGTCCAAATCAAGCTGCCATAGTAACCATTTTTCATTTCTGCCAAACGTATGGTCTTTTCCTTTTTTTTTTTTTTTTTTTTTGCTTGAAATATGTTGTTTAAAAAAATCCCAAATTATTCAAGAAAGTTGATCAGGTTTCATTAAAATAATGACTTCATTGTTAGGAAATGCTCATTTCAATTTCTTATTAAATGACTCTTTGTGTTAGGAACATCAAGCTGAAAAATCTATACTTTTAAAATGTGGCTTCGTGGATATTTATCATAAAAATAAATTAAAGTACAGCCCCCTACTATTTCCCCATAAAACTCCTCTGTTCTTTTCACATAACAGAACTAGAATGGGCCCAGATCGAGATTCTGCCAGCAAAGTCTATGTAGGGAAATCCAAGAGACACTCGATTATTGACCTGCAAAGATTCCCTACAGAGCTTAGATTCCCATGAACGGTGCTTCCATGTGTCTTCCAACTTATCATCAGCGTGATATTCACCCTTTCAGGTGATGAGCTTCCCTTTACAGAGTACTCCTAAGTGAGCACAGCCTCCTTGATAAAGCTACATACTCCAAGCAAAGACTTCTGAGTTCTGCCATGAGCCACCATTACCCTTAGCATTTCACAGTTCATATAGCTTATTGTACTTACACTTGCCAGCCATTCACCTCAAGACGTCAAACAACAGATAATGCAAGCATCTTGAGAAATTCCTGGAATTGTGTTTATTGTCACAGAAAGTTCAGTGGAGGGTGGAGGAAATAGGTGTGCTCTGCCAATTCAGGAAAGCTTTGTTTATTCATTTACTTTAAAGCTTTTTAAAAATAAAATTAGAATAAAAGATCTTAGGTTTCCTAACTCTAGTGAGTCTCAATTTCAACCTCTACTAACAGATAATTAGTTTAGAGAAAGAGTATGTTTATTAGTTCATGTTTTAGTCTGTAACTCAAAAACAAACAACTTCAACAATTTACAATTGCAAAATTGTACACGTTTTTTCTTTCCTTTCAAATTGTCATTCTTGGGAATTGCTTTATAAAATCTCCATTGTTTTCTAAGTACATTCTTCAGTTCTTCACATTGTTACATTTCTGACATAACTTTAATTCCTTCACATCTTTTTGCAAATATTCAACAGATGTTTAATCAGTCATTTCTTCCTGTTATATCATAAAAGTTCCATATAATTAAAAGTACTGTCTGTGACCAAGAATGAGAGAAAGTCTAGTGGGCATGTCCCATTTGTGGACCCCAGAATTGCTATGAATGGAGCTCAACAATTCTACACATTACAATATCATGTTGCAATGTCAAAAGTTTGGACATCCCTGGTACCAAAATGACCATCCTAGACTCTAGAATCTAGAGTATCTCAGGGAGTTTAAGGAACAAGTCAATACCAGTTCTTGGGAACTAAAGGAACTAAGCCTTTTTGGAAGCTAGACTGGAAGCTTCTGTACTTTTTGTTTTCATTGCTCAAAGAGCATTTCTCAAATCTAGGGGCTTTGGGAAACGGAATGAAGATGGACTAAATTGAAAGATATATCTAGGAGAGCAATAACTTCTCTATAAAAGAGAATCACACTTTGAGTCAAGTACAGCAATAATTTCTCTGTAGAAGAGAATCACACTTTGGGTCAAGTATTCTAACGTGAGAAACAGAGCCCTAGCTCATGATCCCCGCCAGAAGGAAAATGGATGGAGGAAGACAAGAACATGAAAAAGGAGTATAATTTTACCATCTATGCCTTATTAACACTCATAAATTATTTTTACCTTATATTTCACATGTGGAGAACTTTTCATGAGGGAAGTTCTGTTTTAATACAATACTACCATTAAATCCTCAGGGTTAGCATGTGTAAGTCCTGTGAAAATGATGAGTTTTTCTTTTATGTGGTAGAGTTAGTCTTGAAAGCAAAACTTGTATTAACATACTAGAAAAGATTGTTCCTTATGGGATATCTGTGAGAAGTGAACTTCTTGATGAGATGAGAGTAGTACTAAATGAAGGTGAGGATTCCCCTATTACAGTGGGTTTCTCTGGAGTGTGAAGACAAAATGGACACCTTGGATGAATAAGTTGTGGTTAGACTTCTAAATTTCATTGCTTTCTTGTTAGTCAAGATGTCTTCACAAGCATTGTACAGAGGTAAGGCCAAACAAAGAATGTAAAATTCTCCAAATTTACATTGATGGATGAATTAATTAGGATTTAATTAATTTAAAAATTCTGATACCAAAAATAGGAGCCAATAGGAAAATAAATGACTTTTCCAACTATAATGGAAACATGTTTAGACCATCTCACCTTAAATTCATTTTTTACTTCTCTTTGTGATCAGAGAGAATACGCTTCTCACTAATTTATCCAGTTTGGTTTCCATGAAGATTTGGCACACTAATGAAGACTCACTGTCTGAAGTGTGCACAGAATGTACCCAAATGGCTCAGATGCTAAGTGGCCCCAGGCAGGACAGTAAAATTTCTCCATTTGTTAGCTCAGAGACAGAAGGAACAGACTGTGACCACTGACATTCCCTCAGCTTTCATATGACTCAGGTACCCAGTTATGGAAAAAGAAGGAAGGAAAGCCACGGGAGAGGAGGGAAGGATCACAGTAGAGAGAACAAGACAAGGACCTAGAAATCAAGAAGAAATTACCATGGAGACTAGATATTCAGTGAAAGTTATTTGCTATGTGAACTCACCCAACACAGAAAGATTTTAGGACATTAGAAAATAACTCCTGTTTATTCTTTCTGGAAGGCTAAGTACATCTGAAAAAAAAAAAAAAAAAAGGTAACAACTTCTTTTGTACAGAGACAAGTTTGAGAGACATGGAGAATGATGGAAGAATAATTTTGTGAAACAAATTATTTATTCTTGTTTCACTGATGAGGATATCAAAACAGCAAATTGTCTCTGGAGAAAATCATGTCTCAGAAAGATATTTTAAGATCAAAGTTTGCCTGACACATAAGCCAATGCTCTAAGAATGAAAAAATACAAAATTATGTTCTGGAAGTCACAGATTTTTATTCTGCTTTTTTTTTTAATCAATGTGGCTTTTTTTTCTCACAAAATATACATATATACACAAAGTGATCTTAAAAACAAAAATTGTCCAAGCTTTAAAACTTAGAACTTTCAAGGTGACGAGATAATTCACACCATACTTGGCATGCTAGAAACGTAGTTTGTTCTGAACAGTCCTGATAATTTTTTGAAACAACATTTATCTCATAGTAAATACCATCAATTTTCCATTTATATGTACAATGTATGCTAAATTTTCAGGGCAAAAGCCTTCAGTAGTATAATATCTTTTTGTGGCTCAATTTCTCTCATCTGATGATGAGAAAATCAGAAATACATTATTCTTACTAACTTGCACAAAATGAAAGTCTTCATTTAAAGGAACTTAATTATATACAGAAAGTATGTAATAAAATAATGACCTCTATTATAAATCATAAGTAGCAATCAAAATAATGATCAAATGAGATAATAAATTTGATTGTGTGTGGTATTCCACTTCCTTAGGTATGCTATAACTCCCTGAGCAGGACAGAAACAAAAAGACTTGGCTGGAAATAGGTTTTCTCTTGATCACATGCCTAGTGCAGTTTTCTGTGCCCAGTGGGTTCCCAATAAATATGCGATGATGATTATAATGAGTCTCCTGGCAAACACTGTGGTGTGCAGGTATGTATGCACAGATCCCATATTAGAAGAAATTGGTCAGTGTAATTGATTGTGTCAAAAGAGAAAGAGCCCCACATCTAGAATCAATCACAGAAACTATGGACCCAGACAAACACAACTGCTCTGTGGACATTTTTTTCCTTTCATTTTTTTATTCTCATGGTCACTCCGTGTGTGAAATGGAGACTCACTGGACACATGTGTCAACTGATCAAATTATTCCCAGGCAAGGCTGGCAGGCAGCACTGCTGTTGAAAGCTCCTGGAAGCTATCTTGCTTCCTGAGCATGCTAATTTCAGATTGCTCTTCTAGAACCCAGCCACATGAACAGGAGGGTAAGGGAAGGTCCTGTGGTTGCTCTCACCAGAAAGACTTGAGGTCATCATGAAGTCAGAGGACAAAGCTGAAAGGGTCATAACTGGACTTTTAAAATATCAAGTGTGAAATAGTTCTTGCTATTTACAGGGTTGGATAATATCCAGGAAAGTTACTATTAGGCCAGTGGGAAAGGTGGGGAGTTATGTTGGTCACTTCTATGGCCTAATCAGCTCACTTCTATCCACTGTGAACCGTGATCCACAGGGGTAAAGGGAATAGAAGAGGATAAGATGGTGAAGGCAGGAAACTGGAAGTCAATGTTGACTCTCTAGCAGGCTGCACCTTTATCTCTTATGTGGTCGATGTGATATGCATACAATTTGCTGCCTGCCTATGTTGTTAATTCATTTGCTTCTCTGTAACCTGAATAATATTAAATATCCAGACACTCCATATTACTCAGTACAGAGCACTATGGAATTCCTTTACAGTTGTTTATATTTCTCATTTGATTTACTCGACACCTGATGGGGTAGGTACTACTGCATGGATTTCCTGTTGTTTCCACAACAAATGTGATGAAATTTGTGACATAAAACAAATAAAATTTATTAAGTTCTCTAAGTCAGAAATCCAAAACGAGACTACAGGTCTAAAATCAAGATAGTCTTTTTGACAAATGGTACCATAACAACTGAATCTCTATCTGTAAGGAAAAGAGTCCAGAACAACATTTAGCATACTTTCACAAACTACCTCAAAGTGAGTCTTGGTCTCAAATATAAAATATGAAACTATTAAAAGCTGAAATAAGAGAAAAAACTTGATGAAAAGACTTATTTAGACATAACATGAAAGACAAAATTCTGGAAAAAAATGGACTTCACAAAAAATAAAAACCTTCTGCTTTATAAGAGTCAGTCCATCAAAGGAATAAAATACAAGCTATGGAATCATAAATGTCATTGCAAGAGGCATATCTACAATATTAAAAAAATTCTTAAACCTCAGCAATAACAAAACAACCAAATAAAAATTCAGCAAAAGACCTGAACAGATAGCTCACCAAAATTAATACACAGGTGATAAATATGCATATGAAAAGATTCTTCACTTTCAAAGTCATTAAAGATTTACAAAATAATACAAAGGGAAAAAGATTGCTCTGTGTTATAGAAGGGTATATGCTTTTATACACTACAAATATTTGTCTCTGTAAATATTGGTTTCATAAAACTCTGATTGGCCAGAAACTAGGCAGATAGGAAGCATAGAAGGGGCAATCAGACTAAGAGAATTCTGGGAAGAGGAAGAACAGAGCAATGGCCAGAGAGACACAGAGGAAGCAACATGAGAATGCTGAACTGGGAAAAGGCACCAACCCATGTGGCTAAACAAAAAAATATATGGGTTAGTTTAAAATATAAGAGTTACAAAGTAATAAACCTGTGCCACAGAGCAATGGCTTGTAATTAATACATGCCTTTGTGTGATTATTTGAGACTAAATTTCTTTGGGACTGGCCAGGCAAGACAGAGAAACTTCTCACTACAGGGGTGAGGAAGAAATCACATGATATATTACTATAGGACACTATCACAAAGCAATGAGAACAGTTAAAATCCATTAAACACTGACCACAGCAACACACAGACCCCAGAGCTCTTATTCATTATTGGTGGGAATGCAAAATGGTATCTTCATTTTGGAAGACAATTTGGCAGTTTCTGACAAAACTAAATATATTCTTATCATATGATCCAGCAATCATATGTCTTGGTATTTTCCCAAATAGCTTGAAAAATTTATGTCTGAACATGATGTTTATAGCAGATTTATTCATACTTTGTTGAGATTTAGAAGCACCCAAGATGACCTTCAGTAGGTAAACGGTATATAAACTGACAATGTTCCATGGAATATTTTTCAGTGCTAAAAAGAAATGAGCTATCAAGCCATGAAAAGACATTGAGGAAAGTTAAATGCATATTACTAAGTAAGGGAACCCCATCTGAAAATATTACATACTGTAGGTTTCCAACTTTGATGTTCTGTGAAAGGCATAGCTATGCCAACAGTAAGAAGAGAGTGGCTGCTCAGACAAAGGACTTTTATGGCAGTGAGGCTACTCTGTGTGTTACTCTGCTGGCAGGTATCTGCAGTGAAATATTATCCATACCTTACAGTGAACCTCCTACAAATTGTGGACTTGGACTTAGAGTGGTAATGTGTCAATGTAGCAACCAACCTACATTTGTATTTAGTGAGGTAGGAGGTTGACCCAAGGCAGACAAAAGAAGCAAAATCATAAGTTCTAGTCTAATTCATAGATTGGACATAGATTAATGATTTAGATGAAAGTATCAAAGGTTTGCATTTTAGTACCAGATAAAATAGTGACATCATTGTTAAATATAGAAAACTCTACAAGCCTAAACTTTTGAGCAAGGAAGACACTGTACTCTCATTTTGGATAACAGAATTTAAATAGGACAGACTACTAAGTCATCATTTAACTTATGAGTTGTAACTTGAAGAATATTTGAGTCTAGTGATAAAGGTCCTCTGACCATTATTTATACAGATAAATAACAGTTCTTGGCAGACATTAGTTTACCTTGGTCCTGTCTTATTTTTATGTATTATCCAATTTAATTTTTCCCTTAACTCTTTGTACTTCTCAAGTTGGGGAAGTACATAATTGAGAGAACATGAAACCATGTCTGTCTCATCTTCTAGTTCATATTGAACATATGCTATATGGCCAGAGAGCATATGTGACCATCTTGTTGGAAATCCTAAACCATGGCTTCCAGAGTTACCTGATAGAAGTTTGAATGACTAGCCCATGCTGCCTGTGCCTAGGTAAAGATTGTAGATGGGGAGAAGGAGCTGATTGATAGATATTTCAAGTATTGTTCTAAGCATATTAACTTTGTACTTTAAAAAAATTCATCCTAAAATAAATAGTCCTCCGAAACTGTCAGTGCAATGTGACCTAAGGGGCAGTGACCTGTGTCACCTTGGCTTTACTCTCAGCGGAGTTTCCTATACTTTAAGAGTCCACAAATGGATAATCTGGGCTTGGTGCCATAGGACCCAGAGGGACATTGAGGGCTAGGAGCAAATGCCTAGAAAGAATGATTGGACTGTCAAAATTCTGGAGCTCAGAGGAAGCCAATGAATTTGAGAAAATGGAAGAGTCAGAGAAGTCAGGAGAAGCTGATACCGTGTGGCACAGCAAAGAACAGGATTAAAATCATGGAAGGTTGGAAAATTACAAAGAGAGAGAGAGAGAGAGAGAGAGAGAGAGAGAGAGAGAGAGAGAGAGAGAGAGAGAGAGAGAGAGAGAACAAAGGGCAAAAGGCCTTTACATTTAGTAAGATGTAACATTTAAAAGTGTCATTCCAATGAGCTGAAAGTTAGATTACAACTAGGTGCAGAACAAGTAATTTCATAAACTGAAATTTCATAAACTGAAGGACACTCAGGGCACAGTAGGCTTGTGGCAAGTGTAAAAAGGTGACAGGTACTAAGCTCAAGAAGATCAGAGACACTGGGTCTCTGTGCCTACCATTCTTTTCTGTGTCTACAATACAAACCAAATCTGTATAACTGAAACACAAAGAGATTTAGCAGACTTAGGGTAAATTTAAATGGGAACTAAAGCACTCAGATATTGGGAAGTCAGACCGGAACCTATGGCTACAGACCAATGCTGTCTGAGGAGTCTCTGGACTGCTGGGTGCATTGCAGAGAAATGATTTGATGATCGATTTCTGACCATGGGCTCATCTTTAGCCAGCGAATGCCAATGTTTTTAAATTAAAGTTTATTTTTTAAAGAAATAGTAGTTATTTAAGTATATTCTGGAGTATGAGTCTCAAATTAAACACACACACACACACACACACACACACACACACACACACACACACACACAAGCAGAAACAAAAACCAGAGAACTAAAACCCTAAGAAAAGTCAGATCTCAGAATTCACCAAGTAGAAAAATGCAGACAATTGCAATGCTAGCTGAAGCCCATGCATCCTGGCATCCTGGACTGGATTCTGCTCTTTTTTGTTTAACTATCCTTTAGGTTACAGACTACTATAAGACGACTAATACGTAGGAGCATGACTGGTCAGTGTGACTTAATGCAAAGCAAATCCTGATGTATATATGAGCAACAGCAATGGCAAAACATATAAGACTTCAAAGAGATGTTATCGGATCATATATTGAAGACCAAAACAAGCCCGTCTAGAGAAACAGAGCCAAAGTACACAGAGTGGCTAATAAATGATTTCTACTTAAGACCAATAATAATAATAATAATAATAATAATAGTAATAATAATTAAGGCGAAGTAGGTATGGGAGTAGTAGCACATACCTTTAATCCTGCACTTGGAAGGCAGAGGCTAGAGGATCTTGTGAATTTGAGGCTGGCCTGGTCAACAGAGAAAGTTCTAGAATAGCCAGAGCTACATAGTGAGACTGTCTCAATCAAAACAAAAAACAAAACCAGAACAACAACAACAACAAAAACCAAACCAACTAAACAAACAAAAGCTAAATAAGGTTTTCAAAAGAAGCTGTTCCCAGTGCCATAATAACTTAACAGGGAAAGCAACGTGAGCGACATGAGCTCGGTTTTGAAGCACTAATGAAATGTGTTTCTTTGGGTGTAGACTGAGGAGGGCTTCTCCTAATTCTTAGGAGCCTTTCAGCTCTGACATGCTATGATTCAGAGCAATGTGAACTAAAATTAGCAAGTCATCTGCAGAGAAGTAAGCAGGAAGGCTTGATTGGAGCAGAGTCATTTGGAGGAATGATGACAGCCCCAGGAGGATCAGTTGATGGGTGTCTGGCTGAGATTTGGGGGTTCATACTCTAAGGGAACATGTTACCCCTGAAGTACTGCACTATGCCTCCATCATGTAAATCTACCAACACAGGCATTAAAACAATATTATCCAGCACACTCCCCTGGGATGTGATTGAAATAGTATTGGTAAAGATTTTCCTCCTGGGGTCTTAGAAGCTGAGATTCCCTCCTTGTCTGACTATATAGAACAGTGTTGACCAGAGCAATGCCATTTTATAAAGCTTTTTCATTTTGGTTGAACTGTGATCGTTTCAGAAATGAACATAATTTTTTCCCATTATTTTTATTTAAAAAGTTTTTTTCTTATCTACCACTGTTTCCCTTCCCTTCCCTTCTCCTAGTCCCTCCCAGTCCTTCCTCAGCCTCCCCTACCCCATCCCCCAATCCATTCCCCAAGGAGGGCAAGGAGTCCCAGGGTGGGTCAGTTTATTCTGGTATATCCAGTTGTGGTAGGCTCTTGTACTCATCCTAGTATCAAGAATGAGAAGTAATTTGGTTTTAAGAACAAAGATAATTTTCTTTTTTCTTGCCTTACAAGCTCTCCCCCGAGGAATGGCTGGTCAGAGAGATGCTCATTTCATTTACCTAATCTTCATAATTGACCACTCCCAAGCTACCCCTGCCAACTGCCAACTGGGAGCCAAAGAAGGACATTTAAATCTCTTCCTACCCATCCTTATAAAACCTACCAAAGGGACTCCCTAACTCTACCATTTGAGTCTTAGAGCTTCCCCATGCTTCTGTCTACTTGTCTGTTGGTGGTGTTGATATCTCTTCCAACAAATTTATTTAAAAAGGTAATCTATCTCAGTATCTTGAGCCCCAAGACTGAAACTTCGTAAGAGGCTATAGCGTTAATTCTGATTTTGATAGAATTTATGCAACTTCCAGCACATGTGCATGGCCTCTGTGCTGTGCAGAATGAACACACTGACTATAGAGTCAATATGACTCACTTACTAACCATGGAGCAAACCCACTCATGGATACTCCATAGAGTTGCTGAGTGTTTTATTCCCAAGGGGAAACACCACTTATTGTAAGTACAGGAGCTAGATTATATTTAAAAGAAAACAGAAAGTTACGTTTATTCCTTTGACTCTCATCTATTATCTTTTCATGGCCCCATGATTTTTGATCAGATTGACAAATTAAGAGATAAAGAGAATGTGTTCAGTTCCCTTTCACTTAAGCCTAATTGCATTGTAATGTCTCTGTATATCACCAATCAGCTTGTGTGTGCTTCCTGCCTGATATCTCTTATCCTCCACATGGTTCAGCCTCCTTCTCCAGCCATCAGGTGCCTATGGCTTTTTCTGGAGTTTCAGCACTGTTAGCTTTGTTCAGGATAATTAAAATGCTTTATCTTCCATTCATTCTTTCTGCATCTTGTTATAATTAGACCCAGTTTATACAATATTTTTATAAGTAGTATGGGACTAGTAACTATATCCATAACTATTGTATGCATGAGCCCTCTCCAAATACTGATAGCAATGGAACCTGTAAATTAGAGCTGGGTCACACCCAGCATAGACAAAGACAGAAATTACTTTTCTTGCTAATTCTTCTTTCCCTTCTTAGCATTCTATAGTTGGCAATGGGTCATCAAATCTTATCAGGGGCGTCTTGTCTAGTCACCATTTTTGTCAGATACCTTGTCTCTTTATGAAACCCAAACCAAACTTTATCTGCCTTCTACCCATAAGTCTATGATCCCGTTCACTATGCACTAGATTTTGCTGCCTAGTTTCCCTTTTCTTTTTTTCTCACATCTATAATTAGACGTATGCCAAACTTCCTCTTTATTATGACATACGCATATATTTTTACAAGACATACCTTTTCAACATCAAGGATCCTTCTCAAAGATTTAAACATCTAAAAAGAAACATATTAACCTCAGATTCCTTGACCTCTAAACTCCAAAGATCTCTGAACAACAACCACATCACATCTTTCATTTAGTTCTTACCAAATTGTCCATCCCCATCTCACATTCTCAGCTTCCAATCTAGATTTTTCTCTTCCTTCCTTTTCACTTTCTACTATCCACCATCTCCTTTTAAACGTCAATAAGACCTTATTCCCTCCACACCTTAGAAACCTCCATTGATTTTGCCTTGCCCATGAAATGGAACACACATTACTTACCACACTTCCTTTTTTCTATTTAAAAGTTTTTTTTTCCATACCTGCTACTGTTCCCTCAGTCTTTCTTCTTCCCAGTCACACCCCAGTTTCTCCCCACCCCATCCTCCCATCCATTCCACAAAGAGAGATATGCCACAATGCATTCTGGCATATCAAGTTGACTTAATACCAACTCCATCCATTCGGTATTAAGGCTGAGCAAGGTGCTCCTCTATAGGGAATGGGCTCCAAGAAGCCAGTTAATGCCCTAGGAATAAATTCTGGCCCCACTACAAGAGGCCCCCAAAACTGTCCAATCAATTCAACATTCAGAGAGCCTAGTTCAGTTCCATACAGGTTCTCCAGCAGTCAGTTCAGAGTCAGTGAATTCAGGAAATAGCTAGGGTCAGCTGTCTCTGTGGGTTTCCTCATCATGGTCTTGACACATTTGCTCATATAATCTCACCTCCCTCTCTATGACTGGACTGGGACCCAGTGCTTGTCTGTGGCTCTTCCTCATCTGCTTCTTCATCTTCTTCAATAAGTTGCTAGATGAAGGTTTGATCTCTGTGGGATTCCTCATCATGATCTTGACATATTTGCTCGTATAATCTCACCTCCTTCTCTTTGACTGGACTGGGAGACTGACCCAGTGCTTATCTGTGGCTCTTCCTCATCTGCTTCTTCATCTTCTTCAATAAGTTGCTGGATGAAGGTTTGATAATGACAATTAGGGTGATCATCAATTTGATTATAAGGGATGTCCAGATTAGGCATCCTTTCCACTATTGCATTAAGTCTTAGCTGACATTAGGTTTGTGGTTTCTTGGATGTTTCCCTAGCAGCAGGTTTCTCTCTAACCCCACAATGACTCCCTCTATCAAGATATCTGCTTCATTGGTCTCCCTTTCTGTGACTCCCCCAACTCCACTATCCTGTTTTCTCATATTCTCATCCTACCTTCCCTTACCCCCTCCCCACGTATGATCACAATTTACTCAGGAGCTCTTATTTATTTCCTCTTCCCAGGGGTATCCATGGATGTCTCTTTTAGATTCCACCTTGTTACCTCGCTGCTCAGGGGTTGTGGATAGTAGCCTAGTTATTTTTTGTTTTACTTCTAAAACTCACTTATGAGTGAGTACATAACATGTTTGTTTCTGTGTCTGTTACCTCACTCAGGATGATTTTTTTGTAGTTCCATCCATTTGCCTGCAAATTTCAGGATGCCATTTTCTTTTATTGCTGAGTAGTACTCCATTATGTAAATATAGCAGTTTTTTTTAATTCATTCTTTAGTTGAAAGACATCTACATTGTCTCCAAGTTCTGGCTATTTTGAATAATGCAGCTATGAGCATAATTGAGCAAATGTTCTTGTGGTAAGACTATGCATCCTCTATGTATATGCCCAAGTGGTATTGCTGGATCATTAGGTAAATTGATTCCCAGTTTTCTGGAACTGCCATACTGATTTCCAAAGTGGCTGTAGAAGTTTACACTCTCACCAGCAATGGAGGAGTGTTTCCCTTACTCCATATCCTTTTCATCACAGGCTGTCATCAGTGATTTTGACTTGAGCTGTTCTGACAGGTGTAAGATGGTATCTCAGAGTTGTTTTGATTTATATTTCCCTGATTGCTAAGAATGTTGAGCAATTATTTAAATGTCTTTTGGTCATTTGAGATTCTTCTGTTGAGAATTCTCTATCTCTGTACCCCATTTTAAAATTAGATTATTTGTTTTGTTTATCTTTTGTTAGTTAGTCTTTAAATATTTTAGAGTCCAGTTCTTGGTCAGATGTAAGGTTGGTGAAGATCTTTTTTCCATTCTGTAAGCTGTCATTTTATTATATTGATCATGTCTTTTGCCTTACAGAAGCTTCTCAGTTTCAGGAGGTCCCATTTATTAATTATTTTTCTCAGTGTCTATGCTACTGTTGTTATATTGAGGAAGTGTTCTCCTGTGCCAATGTGTTCAAGGCTGTTTCATAATTTCTTATCTAGCAGGTTCAGTGTAACCATGTAGTGGAATTATGTTCTGGTACCTTGTTCATCCTACTGGTTTAATAAAAAGCTGTTTGGCCAGAAGGCAGACAGGAAGTGTGGGCAAGGCTACCAGACTAAGAAAACTCTGAGAATAAGAAGAGCAGAGCAGAGACACCAGGAGAGATGCCAGCAGATGCAGAGCAAACAAGAATGCTGCTTTGAGAAAATATATCAAGCCATATGGCTAAAAAGATTAATGAAAATAGATTGAGTTAAGATGAAAGCGATAGCTAGCGATATGTCTCAGCCATAGGTAAATCAGCATGAAAATAATATAAGCCTTTGTGTGATAATTTGAGGAACTGGCAGTGGGGCTGAGAGTGAGTCTGAGTCTCTGGACTAGGTTGTAAAATCCTGGCCAGAAATCTCTTATTACATGTTTATGCTGTTATTATGCTATTATATATTATTGTGTATATACTGAGGTCTTTGATCCTCTTGAACTTGAGTTTTGTACAGGATGATAGATATGGATCTATTTGCATTCTTCTACATGCCACCAGTTATGCCAGAACCATTTATTGGAGATGCTTTCTTTCATTGTATATTTTTGACTTCTTTTTCAAAAATCAGGTGATCACACATGTTTAGATTAATGTCAGGGTCTTTAATTTGATTCTATTATTCTACATGTCTGTTTTTATAGCTATACCAGGCTGTTTTAATTACTGCATCTCTATTGTCATGCTTGAAGTCAGGGATGGTGATGCCTCAAGAAGTTCTTTTATTAAACAGGATTATTTTGGTAATTCTGGGCTTTTGGGTTTTTTTCATATTAAATTAAGTATTGTTCTTTTGAGGTTTTTGAAGAATTTTGCTGAAATTTTGATAGAGATTGCATTGAATCTGTAGATCACTTTTTGTAAAACTGCCATTTCTACCATGTTGATCCTACCTATCTAAAAGCATGAAAGATCTTTACATTTTTTGATATCTTCTTCAGTTTTTTTCTTCAATGACTTAAAGTTCTTGTCATCCAGGTCTTTCACTTTTTGGTTAGAGTTACCCCAAGATATTGGAGGTTATTGGAAGCCTCAAATTGAGGTTATTGAGGTTAGGGAAAGTGATGTTCCCCTGATTTCTTCTTCAGCCCTTTTATCATTTGTGTGAGGAGGGCTAATAATATTTTTGAATTGATCTTGTATTCTGCCACATTGCTGAAGTGCCTACATAAAGAATTTGAAGTAATTTTCCTGGTAGAATTTTGAGGGTCCCTTAAGTATAGATCATATCACCTGCAAATAGTGAACGTTTGACATCTTCCTTTTCACTTGGTATCCCCTTGGTCTCCTTTTGTTGCCTTATTGTTCTAGCTAGAACGTTGAGTTTTTCTCCCTTTAGTTTAATGTCTGCTGTTTGCTTGCTGTATATTGCCTTTATTAGATTTAGGTATGTTCCTTGTGACCCTAGTCTCTCTAAGACCTTTCTCTCAGAGGGGTGTTGGATTTTGGCACAGGCTTTTTTAGAATCTAAGAGATGACCATATGGTTCTTTTCTTTCAGGTTGTTTATATGGTGGATGAAACTGACAAATTTTTGTATGTTAATCATCCTTGCATCTCTGAGATGAAGCCTACTTGAACATGGTGGATGATTTTATTTTGAAATGTTCTTGGATTAGGTTTCCTAGTATTTTTATTGATTATTTTTGCATCAGTTTTTATGAGGAAAATAAGTCTGTAATTCTCTTTTTTTGTTACATTTTTGTATGGTTTGGGTCTGAGGGTGATTGTAGCCTCATAAAAAGTGTTTGGCAATGTTTCTTCAGTTTCTATTGTGTGAAACAATTTGATGAGTATTGGTATTAGTACTTCTTTGAAATTCTTCACTGAAACCAACTGGCCCTGGGGTTTTTTAGTTGGGAGACTTTTAATAACTGTTCCTATTTCCTTAGGGGTTATAAGTTTGTTTAAGTTATTGATCTGGTCTTGGTTTAATTTCATAAGTGGTACCTATCCAGAAAACTACCCATTTCATTTAGGTTTTCCAATTTTGTGGAACACAGGTTTTTGAAGTATGACCTCACGATTCTCTGCATTTCCTCAGTGTCTGTTGTTATGACCCCTTTTCATTTCTGATTTTGTTAATTTGGATATTCCCTCTCTGCCTTCTGGTTAGTTTGTATAGTGGTTTGTCTATACTGTTGATTTTCTCAAAGAACCAACCATTTCTTTTATTGATTCTTTGTATTGTTTTTGTTTCAATTTTATTGATTTCAGCCCCAAGTTTGATTATTTCCTGCCTTCTATTCCTTCTGAGTGAGTTTATTTCTTTTTGTTCTAGAATTTTCAGGTGTATTGATAAGTTGCTTGTGTGAGATTTCTCCAAATTCCTTGGGTAGACACTTAGTGCTATGAACTTTCCTCTTAGCACTGCTTTTATTATGTCCCATAAGTTTGGGTATGTTGTGAATTAATTCTCATTGAATTCTAGAAGTCTTTGATTTCTTTCTTCACCCAGAGGTGGTTCAGTGTTGTTCAGTTTCCATGAGTTTGTAGATTTTATGTAGTTTGTATTGTCATTGAACTGTAACCGTTACATCTAACCGTAACATGTAACTGTAACCACTATGGTCTGATAGGATACAAGGTGTTATTCCCTTTGTTTTGTATGTATTCATATTTGATTATGACTGAATATGTGATCAATTTTAGAGAACATTTCATGGAGTGCTCAGAAGAAAGCACATTCTTTTGTGTCTGGGTGGAAAGTTCTGTATATAACTATTATGTTCATTTGTGTGATAATATATGTTAGATCTTGTATTTCTCTGTTAAGTTTCTGTCTGGCAGACCTGTCCTTTGTTTTACTAAACATTCTCTGTGAAGATGATATGACCTCATGCTCTTCTCTGATATCATCATATTCTGTTTCTTTTGCTTTCTCCGTTTTTATAGTACCAGGGTTCATTTTCTCCCTAAAGCATGATATCCCCTGACTCTTGAGTATCTGAAGCATCTTGCTCTCTCCTCAGAAAGAATTTCTCTAATGCCCTGTCTAAAGAATCTCTGCATCTGACCTTACTTTGGTTTATTCATGGCACTCTAAGAACTAGTCTCTGTACTGATTCTTTGACTCCTGTCTCTGCAGTGGGCAGGGCTATCATCTTGACAGTTAACTGTTGGTCTGTTTTGGAGACATCGTGAATAGAAGACATAGATTTTTTTTGTTTTTTATTTTTGTTAACTTCTGACAGTTTTTACTCCATAAGGGAAGGTAAACAGGTAGGTAGGCAATTAGGATACGATGTGGTTATCATCAGGCAGATTTGTAGAGTTATTAAAAGTATGGGTGGAATATAGACTCTGTACCAAGTGTACCTGAACTGAATACATAATACCTGAGAAGCATTAATTACTCAAAAAGGAGGAGTTAGCTGGGTATGATGGTAAATGTCTGGGATCATTGGACTTTGCAGAAAATAGAGGTAGGAGGATCAGAAGTTCAAGTCTAGCCTGGACAGTGTGAGAATTGATCTCAAAAAAAGAAGGCAGGGAATATTATTACTTATTACACCTATTGTTTTCTCTTCATTCTAGGCATCCCAGAGCAGCAGTTCAACCTGAAGCTGTTTGTTTCCTGGGCCACCAACATACCCTTGACTTTGATCTTCTGACTTCTCCCTAATCCAGCCAATATTGTGTGTACATAGGCCCAGTTTCTAAGACACTGGGTGCTTTGGTATTAGTGAAGTAGGGACTTTAAATAGTAAAATTTCTCCTTGAAATCTCATGCAAAAGTTACCTGAAGTCTTGATACCAAAGGAGAAAACCCAGTGGATAAAGTCCAGTGCATGAATGTGGTGGCCTTCAGAATCATCAGATGCCCATAGTCTCTGTGGAATTTTTAATTCTTACCTGCTCTTCTATACAAGAATATACCTCATTTCTTGCCAAAACCTAATTGCCACCTGTCATTTTTTCTCTTTATTTCTGTTCCCATGGAGAATACCACTCTTCTACATTATTCTTCTGACAGTATTAATACCTGAAGACTCATGCTTGACTTTCTAACATTTAGAAACAGTCTCAGTGGCTAATGAGAGTTTTACAAAATGGTATATACATTTTCATTGCATTTACCATGCATATCTGTCTCCCTGAGTTTTCAGTATAGACTTCCTTGTCCTTTAGATGTTTAATGAAAGCTTATCACACACAATTTACTTTATTATCCAATAATTGACTCATTAATGCCACATAGCTAACAGCCCCAACATTTTAGGGGCTTGATATATATGCTTCTTGCCATAGAAAAGGAAATAGTTTATAAACTTTCCTCAGAACAAATAGAAGGCTTGACAAAATATATAAGGTAAATATGTTCCAATTTTGAAGATAGGCAGAACAGAGCTGAGAGCCTTGTGAAGAGGATTGAAGCAAGAGAGAGAGCGAGCTGGTAAATGAGGAATGAAAAGATGAGAAGGGAGCGAGAGGAACTGTCATCTTTCTTGGATGTTTTCATAGATTCAAAGTCCTAGCCCATGGGTATAAAGAAGCTCATTTAAATGACCCCTGAGGGATCCAGTTTTAGAAGACACAGTTAAACTGTATGGATGGTGATGCAGGGTACTTCTAACACACATATAAAAACATCAGCAGAAACAAATTAAAACATTGTAGGAAGAGATGATAGTGAAAATTGTTATACCATATTAACTTCATATGAACATATTGTAAAGATAAAGTATGAGACACAAACAAATATGGTTACAGCAGTAGCTAATAAACAGTATATATGAAATAATTATGGTATCACAGGGAAAGCACATAAAAATGTTTCCAAATTTATAAGGGATTTCTCTTTAGTTTTATGGCGTATCAGAACAAGCATGTATAATGCTGGATAAATAGCAAATTGAAAGTGGTAATCTAAACAGAGTCCACAAAAGACAATGAAAAGGTCTAGCTCATGAGAGCAAGAGGTGAAGACCTTGGTAGTTATGACCTGAGACGGATGTGACCTATAAGTAAGGCTGAATTATTACTACAGTGACATTTGTTCTAAAAACACTTTAGACAAGTTCCATAAGTGTATTATTTAGATATTTCCCAGAAAAACAACAGGATACAAATAAATACATAAGGAACATGTATTATGGAGATTGAATCATACTGATTATGAAGGCTACAAATCCCTTAGATTGCAATCTGCCAGATAGAGAACACAGAAAGCCAGCAATAGAACTTCGTATTGTCACCAAGATCTGAGAACTTTGGAGGATCCTAGAATCTAAAGAAAACTAAGAAAATTGTAGAATCTTTCATTCTTGTGTCTGAAAAAGGAAGAGTGATGGCCCAGGTTCACAGGACAGAGTGGATTTGCACTTTCCATGTGTTTGTATATTTCTTTGGCACTCAGTAGGTCAGATGAAAGTGGGCAGACATTAATTACTCAGACTTTTGACTCGCATGCTAACTTCTCCCCCTAATATAACTCTTGTGCTCATATTTATAAATAATATTTTACTGGCAATCTGTATAATTCTTAACTCAGTTTAAAAAAAAAACAACTATCACAGAAAGTAACTTAAGTATCAACTTCCTGAAAACACAACTTCTCCTGCTCCTCACTTTATAAGGGAAAACTACAAAATTTAGACAATCGATAATTAGGATATATTTCAAAAGTATTGGCTAGCCTGAGCAGCAGGAATACATGATCAATAGAAATGTGAGCCAATGGAAACAGACTATGAAATGGCAGACATAGTAAACAGGATTTTGAAATGACTCAGTGTGCAAATTGCTTGCAGGAAAATTGAATAGAATAAGAGAGAAAGGAAAGAAGACACAATGGTATTGCAAAGATTAAAAAAGATATATCAGATGGCAACATGAAGCAGTTTATAGACACAGCTAATGAAATGAAGTGTTCATGATGTCTTATAAAAAGACAGGATGAAGGCAGATTGCTCACCTAGCATGCAGGAAATCCTGGATGTGATCCCCAGTATGGAAAAAAAGGTGGAAAACAATAATAGAAGCCAAGACCTCACAAAGGAATATCACAATATATATGTGTATATGGGTAAATGTAAAGACTATTTTACATCCTAAATTCTTTAAAATATAATCAACTAATGAAAAGACAGTATACCATTTACATTATCTTATGTTAAAGTCTTTATTTTCTTCCTGAAGACCAGGGTGACCAGGTTCACTTCTGAGTTCATGAAACTTTATAATTCAGGGATCAAATGTTTCATAGTGTATAAATCCCTTAAGTATCACTCCAAAACCCGAATGATATAGTCATTCTGGGTCAGGGAACAACCATAATGCATAAAAATGACTTTATAAATTAGTCATGGTAGTATATGCCTATTATGCCAGCACTAAGAAGGATGAGACTAGAAGATGCCACATTCAGGGCTAGCCCTAGCTACATAGAATGTGCCAGGCAATCCAGGGTTATTTAGTAAGAACCGGTCTCAAAACAAGCAACAAAACAAAATCCAAACAATGAGAAAACAAGCAAAAAGCAAGTAAGAACAACAAATCCACACTTATAAATGATTAGAGCAACCATTCAAAAGTTAACAAAGAAGTGTGTTGCTAATAAGTAAATAGCAGAGGTAAAATGGAATGCTAAAAATAGTCCATTAGTTCATAAGGAGTCAGGAGAGGAGTAATGAAGGAACAAAGATGGCAAGAATAGAAGAACCGCAAGTTGAAAAGTTAAAACTGACAACAATAGCAGTAATTGTATGAAATGTAAATGGCCTGAAAACTCCAATTAGAAGAGATGAATTTTAAGAACGGATAATGAAAAGACAAAAACTTCATGGTTAACGAGAAACTCATTTTAAATATAAAACGCGAAGAGTGGAAAGGTTAAATGTACAAGCATGGAAAAGTTATACAGGACAAACAGCACAGAACAACACATTAACAACATCAGAAAACAATTGGAGCTGCTTTATGAATGTCAGGTGAAATATTGTAGGAGGCAGAGAGCTGAGAAACCCTGAGGCTGAAAGGATCACTGGATCAGGACCACCAACAACCCTAGAGAAGGAATACTTTAGAGTGATGTTTCCAAATAAACAAGGCAAAACCCAAATAAACAGAAAGGATGTGTATCCACAGAGATCTTGCTTAGGAAGTTGGGAAAAATCACAGAAGATCTAAACCGCATGATACAATTTTACTTCACTAATAATTATAGAACACCCCGGCCAATGTTAGCAGACTTTCATAGAGCCTACACACACACACACACACACACACACACACACACACACACACACACACACACACACACCCCTTGTCATGTTTTAAGTTTAAAACTAATGCTAAATAAATTTTAGAATAAAATTGGAGTTATTCTGTGTATGTTATCCACCCACCAGATGAGTCAAATTAGAAACTTCTAACAAAATGAAATATGGAAAATCCTTAGTCACTTGGAAGTAAAGCAACATGCTTCTTCATGCTAATAGACAAAAAAGCCAAAGAAATGATAGAAAACAATTTTAAATTGAGGAAAACTTAAAATACAGCATATCAAAGCCATGGGATGGGATTCAGCTGAAGTTGGTGCAAACTCAGAATTTTTGTATTGGAAATGACAAAATGACAAAATCAGTCACCTAAGATTTCATATTTAGATTTTAAATGGAAGAGCAAGCTAGAAGTGACAGCTCATACCTCCATATCTTCATATTGGAGAAGATAAAGCAGGGGGATTGCCACCAGTTTGATGCAGGCCACTTTGGGTAACAGTATAAGATCTCCCTGCCTCCTCCACCTCAGCCACAAAAAGAATACATACAGATTTAACTCAAAATTAGCAGAAAGAAGGAATTGACAAGTGAAGAGGTTAATCAACTAGGGAAAGAATAGCGAGGGTCAATACAATCAAACCTCACTTCCTAGGCAAAAATCAACAAAACTGATAAAGTTCCTGCTAGATTAATCAAGATAGAGAGATAAAAGAGCAGCTAGCAACATGCAGAATAAAACAAGCACAGCACTAGGGACCATACAGTGATTAAGGCGGCAACAATAGAATATCATAAAGATTTTGTGTCACTAAATATGACAACTTGGGCTAAATGGGCAAGGCCTTTAAAAGACAGGCATTACTGTCACTGATTAAATTAATTAGATGTGTGCAGCATTTATAACAATAGCACCTATAAAACTATTTCAGTGAGTTCAAAATGGCTGTCAATAAAGAGCCTTTTGGTTTTTACCTTTAACGTTTTGATTCCTCTACCTGATTATATTGGGTACCACCTACTGTAGTAGTAAGTTTCTGGCTGGTCCTGTCATCTAGACCCATAGATCCACAGTCCCACAGAAACACGCAGACACTTAACATTAATATTTTGTTGATCGGCCTAGGGCCCAGGCATATAACTTGATAACTCTTTCCTCTTAAACTAACTCATGATTCTTATCTTGTTTAGTCGTGTGACTTGGTACCTTTTCTCAGAGAAGCATTTCAACTTCTTTCCTCTACATCTGCTGCTATCTCATCTGGAGTCTCTCTGGTGTCTTTCTGGCATCTCTCTGACATCTCTGCTCTGCTCTTCCTGTTTCCAGAGTTTTCTTAGTCTGGTAGCCTCACTCACACTTCCTGTCTTCCTTTGGCCAATCAATGCTTTATTAAACTGGTAGGCAGAACAATTATTTACAATGTTACAGAACATAGTCCCACTACAACCTACCTTGCTCCCTTTCCTCTTCTGGCGACACAACACAGTCTTACCTTAGTGTTGTAAAAGGTTTCTGACTCCTTACTGGCCAGAGGTCTGGATCTTCCCATGGAGGCTTTTCTCCCTAAAAATGACTCAAACGCTTATATTAATTCCATCCTGTTTGACCTATGTCTCAGGCACATTGCTAGCTAGCTCCTTCATCTTAATTCATACCATTTCCATTCATCTGTCTGCCATGTGGCCCGTGCGTGGCCCAACTTACCTAAGTCCTACATGCTTCTTCCTTAATGACTAAACACAAACAGTCTTAACTCCGCCCTCCTCTATCTGTCTCTGATTTCCTGCCTATTCTAATTCCTCCACCTACTTCTACAGCACCTGACACAGGTCAAAACAGTTCCTTTATTTACAAAATAATTTTCACTACATATAAACAAACATTCCCACCATAACTTAGCAGCCATTCTTTATCTTTCAAGGATTGGTTTTCAATAGTCACATCTGAAATGTAGGTCCTTCCCAGAACTTTGTTCAGGATTTTCTTCTCATTCCAAAACCCTCTAAAAGGCTTCCTTTATTCTCAAGACTACATGACTCTTCATAGAAGGATGAATTTTGTATTTGTGAAGCAATGAAGCAATTGATACCTGAATCGGATTATGCAACAGGTACCATAAACTCAGTACAAACCTGCATGACAACAAATGACAATAAAAGCTGATAAAGATGAGAAGGAAGAGGAACCTATATTCACCATGCAAGGAAGTGTAAACCAGTAAAACCACTCTGGAATCTTCTCCCAAAAACTAAAGATACAGTTATCATATAAACCAACAAGAGCCCTCTTGAGGATATACTGAAATGACTCTGCACAAAACCACGGGAATTTTTGCTACTCATGTTTATTGCTACTCTTCACAATAGCTCAGAAATCGAGTACACCTAAATGTTCAATAATTGATGAATGGATAATAAAAACATAGAATTTTATTTGCTCTTTAAAAAAATAAAATTTGCAGGAAACTTCTTACTGATCTGTGGCATGGAAGGTAGCTAAGGCCCAGGGTTTGAAGCCTTAAATGTCAAAACCATCCAGCATTTGAAACATGACTTAAGAGGAGAAGCATTCTGAAGATTCTGGGGTCTGCATATTTCTTTTTAATCACCTGACCTTTCTCCTCTATCTCTCCCTCCCTCTCTCCCTCCCCTCCCCCTTAGTTTTTGAAACGGAATCATTTACTGAACTTCGAGACAACTGGTTTATCTAGACTGACTGACTATCCAACAAGCCCTGGAGATCCTCCTATTTCCAGACTCCCAGGGCTGGGTGGATCAGAAGACATCAGCTTCCCCTGGCAGGGTCTAGAACTCTGATTCTACATTATGTCTGGAGAGAGTCAGTTGAGAGTGCATGAATAAAAATAGGAAGTATTCAAAAATGGGCACAATGTGGAGATGACCCTGGAGTCTAGGTGCCAAGAGCATTTAACATGATCCCTGGACTTAATGGAGCATTTGAGAGCCACAGGGTGCAATTACTTCCAGAAAATGTTTGAGGGATTGACCACTAGAAACTTATTATTTGAAGGTCTGTTATTAAATAAATAAATAAACAAACAAACTGGTTCAGATATTTAGTTTACTTGCTTTTTGCCTTGTATAGACAGCTTCTAGGAAATGCTTGATACTAAGATTGAGAGTTATGGCATGTGCCAAAGGGATTTTAAAACTAGGATCTAACTTGTGATCTAATTAAACAATAAGACATGACAAAACAGTCACTCTGCTCCCTTAATGTCTTCCTGGGGCAGTTCAATTTTCTGTGTCAAAACAGGCCCAGGCCAAGGTCAAATGCCTTTGGCCAAGGCTTCTAAAACTCATGCCTGTACTGTTCTCCCCCCCTTCCCTCCCTCCCTCCCTCCTTCTCTTCACCCTCCCTTCCTCCCTCTTCCCTCTTTTTTTTATAAAATCATGCATTAAAACAGACCAGAAAGTTTGACTTGAGAATCCCACAAACAATATGAAAAAACTCAGCTCTTAACAATCATCTAAAAATATAGAAGAAAAAAATAGCATACCACAGCCCACAGCTCTACCAAACAGAGGCTTAAAGTGAGGCAAAAGAGAAGGACTGCTTGAACACACACGACCACAGTGACTGACATAAAGGAGAAAGCAAAGGTGTCAGAGAGAGCCTAAAACCCCAGCTCCCACATGTGGAAACATCTGTTCAAATTGTGGTGACACCTGCTGACCTGTTTAGAACAGACAAAGCTCAGTTTATGAGAGGCTCATCCTTTACCTCAAGGACAACTTCCTGAAGGTATTGGTGGTTGTATGCATTTTTGTATGATATATATATATATATATCACTAAAGTCACTGTACTACCTCTTTAGTTGAAAAATCAAGTAAAACTTATTTGAGGGAATAGACATGCTCTCATAAATGTTTGTGACCTTTTTTTTGGTAACATCTGCATAGTCTGTTTTTGTGATGATCTTTGGTCTTAAATTTTCATCATAGCAGTATAGAGTCATTCTGCATGTGGTATATTTTACACTGACCAAATTATCTGAGAAACAAATAATGTTTGAAAAAAATATTTTCTTTTTAAGTAGAGTCTTCACACTGTTATTAATGTTTTATCATTGCAGAGAAAGCAATAAGGAGCAGAGACCTGGCTCTGTCCCCAGAGACAGCAGATGGGGCTCCCTTCTTGAACCTACATTAGAGACCAACATGATTATTGTGGGTTACAATCTTTAGACATAGTGGTCTGCCTTGCATGTGCTTAGCATTGTCAGTTAGTAGAATGCTTTCTCAAGTGCCTGCCAGGATCGTATTTGCGTCTCAGGAGATCCCAGAAACTCTGATTTAGACAGGTGAGATCAAATCATCATTTCAGCTTCCTCATAAGGATTTATTCAACTTCACATCCCCTCAGACTCAGTGCTTTCTTTTTAAGTTTTTAATGTGGCACATACTATCCTCCCTGCCTGCTTCTTCTGGGATTTCTACATGGTTTACTATAGTTATTCCCAATGCCAGACCTTGTGTGTTAGGAACAACTTTTAAAGAAATAGAATCAAGAAAGGAACAATGTGAAAGGAATCTTCTTGCCCCACCCCGCTGCTTTCTTCTTCTCCTCCTCCTCCTCCTCCTTGTTTTTGAAGACAGAGTATCAAGGAGACAAGATAGCATTTTGTTCTCATAATGTGATGGACAAATCATATCATATGGTATTAGGAAGATGGATGGGATACATTTTAATAGGAAAATTCAACTACAGCCAACTTCTCCTAGAGTATCTGTGAAGCCAAATCATCTCTGGATAGTTAAATTTAATACACAAGTCTCTTAAGTTTCAAACTTTTCTTGGTATGAAAATATTGATTGGTTTTTAATTCTGTTCCTCACAGGAACCATTAAAATCTTAGCTCAGAGCATTTGTTATAGGGTGAAGTACCTAAAAATGAAATTTCCTTTCTACAGTCAAGCTAGTATTTTGTTTTCAGCATCTATTTACCATATTGTCTTGACTATAACTCTGTGATATTCCCTGCGGTATGTTTTTATTTTATAAAGCCAAATTAAACCAATGAAATTATTTTTGTTCTGTTCTGTTTTATCATAGACTGTATATGTTCTTCAAATAGAGTTTTGCTCAAAAGATGTTTCTTAGGTGTCTACTATGTGCCGCCATTTATAACTCTTGGTCTTGGAAAGCTTGATCTTTGTCCTTAAACTGACCTTAAACAAAATCTAATCTAAGTAATAAGACATAATGAACACTTTGAAAGTTATAAATATAAAGTACTTTAGAAGCAAAAACAGTAAGACAAGTAACTCATAAGGTTCTAAAGAGGTCAAACCATATTTATTTTTATGCTATGTAGGAATGTTTTATGCATGCATGTCTATCATGTGTTCTGTTTCTCTATAGACTCTATATGTTCTTCATACTACATACAGTAGCCAAAAAGGCCAGATGATAGCATTGGATCCCCGGGAGCTAGAGTTACACAGATGATTATAAACTCAGGTTCTTTGCAAAAGCAGTTGCTGGACTACTGCTGAACTATCTCTCCATGCTCAATGCAGAGGTGGAAAATTATCTCTATCTCTCTATGTTGATGTATATGATGAGTATTGTGCCTACATGTATATATGTGCATCACATGCATGCCTGGTATCCAAGGAGGACAGAAGACAGTGTTGGATTCCCCTATAACTGGAATTGATAGTTGTTAGGCAATATGTAGGTTCTGGGAAACAAGCCTAGGTTCTACAAGAGCAATAAATGCTCCTAACCACTAAGCTATTTCTCTAGCCCCATGTTGTAGAAAGTTTTCCCGGGCCATTTGGGGCCTGAGGTTTCGACCTGCCTGGCCCGTAGTGGAGGTCCGCAGCGGCTTTTGTCCCTCAAAGAAATGAATCAGACACTTATATTACTTCATACTGTTTGGCCCATGTCTTAAGCACATTACTATCTAGCTCTTTCACCTTAAATCAACCCATTTCTATTAATCTACCCACCATGTGGCTCACAGCCCTTGGCTCACCTGGATTCCTACATGCTTCTTCTTTGGGGGATGGATGGAGAGTGACTAACTCCACCCTTTCCTACCTGCCTGCCCTCTGATTCTCCACCCACTTCTACAGTGCTGTGCCTAGGCCAAAACAGTTCCTTTATTTACACCATACAAAGATCATTTCCACCACAGCCCATTTTATACTTCTTTGCCCCTTCAATGTAGGCTACAAGATAGTAATGAACCACACTCTGGAGTATGGTCTTACTCATTCTGCAAAACTGCCTGAGTTGGTAAAGGTAATCATTTCTCCAAATTAGCTTCTGAAATCATTTATCATTTTATACTTCTAATCAGAGTAGGATAGTTATACAACTGGGTAGTCTGAAAGTAGAAGACTACTTAAAATGAGACTAGTTTAAAAACCTAACTCTTCTTAGGCATATGATATTTTAAAGCTTATTTAACCACCCCAAAATTTTGGTACTTTGGTACCTCCAGATGGTTGCTGTGAGACTGAAATGAAAGCTTTTCCCCCCAGTTACCACTACTGCATCTACCAGTATTGCCAGCTGATATTCATTCTGAAGCTATGCCCAATAGTGTTCAAATAATTCAGTAAAGCCTTGGAAGGGCCTTCTGAAATATGTATCTCTCATGTTCCTATTTTAGGGAATTGAAAGTATCAATGAACACAGTCCATCCTGTGAAGCCAGACAGACTTTAAGACTTAAGGTTTCACATAGAATTAGTTCAAGAGTGATACCATTTTCTGCCTTCCTATATTATTGTTATAAGTGATGCAGGATGTCTTTCTATATGCTGTGAATATCACTGTTAATGAAGGGACTGTTTAAGCCTATGGCAGGGCATCTTAGAAATAGGTGGGAGATACAAGCATATATATATATATATAAAGGGAAAGGAGGGCAGAGTCAGACAGAGAGACCATCCAGCTGCCCAAAAAGCGAGATCTAAAGAAATAGGTAGGCCACGGGCCATGTGGCAAGATGATGAATAGAAATGGGTTGAAATAAGATACAAGAGCTAGCCAGCAATATGCCTGAGCCATAGGTCACGAGCAGAATGTAATTAATATAAGCTTCTGTGTGTTTCTGTGGGATTGTAGGTCTACAGGCCAGACAAACCAGAAACTCATTGTACAATTATTGAAGGAAATCTGGCTTTATTTAAAAACAAAAAAACAAACAAAAAAAAACCTTAAGAAACGTGAAGAAGCTTAGTCTGGAAAAATGGAGAGTAAATATCTTAGCCAATTTGCACTGCTAGAACAAAATAGCAAACTGACAGCTGGAAGATGTGTTAGTAAATTATTGTAGGGCAACTTATGAAGAATGGAAACATGGCCATAGTTCTGGGGGCTTGAAGTTAATATTAAGACACTAACAGCATTGCTTGTCTGACATGGACTTCTTTGTGCTTCCATGATAGCTTCTTGTTATTGTGTCCTTTGAAGGGGAGGACTGTTGTGTCTTTATGTGGCATACAGCAAAAGAAAGCAAAACCAAGCAGCCTGAAGCCATCCATTTACTGAGCCCTGGTGTCCCAGTTACACTTAAAGTCCCCCCACTGGTTAACAACATTACATCAGCCATTAATTATCAATGACTGGAACTGAGAGATGGAGCATTCAAACCATAGAATTATAATTAATGAGTAAGTTCAGAGGTCTTCCAGTTTTCTAAGTGACGATGGAGACCTGTGATGTTGTGTGACTCTTCACAGGAAGAAAGACATAAAAACTCATGTTCCTCCCAGATCAGGAACAAACGAGGCCTGAAGGAATGATCACATCAAACAGAGCTTGGTGAACCAATGAGTTTACTGAAGTTGCTTATAGGCTCATGAGTGATTCACTAGCAGAAAGCCCACACCAATATGGTGACATCTCATAAAAACGATGTGGACTTGTCGGCACCTCCACAAGTCTCCTCTCCTTCTGCAGTCTTGGAAATGAGTCTTGTATGTTTCAAATGCTTGCTGAGTTATGTGAATTTCTAGAGTTCTGTGAACCTCACTCTTACCAGTTTCTTCCCCTCCATAGAAATACTAGTATTTTAATCAGGTTGCTGAGGTAGGCTGGGTTCACAATTTTTTGGTTGGTCATGAGTATATTTAGAAATAACTTTTCTCTTGTTTTAGTAAATGGAATTCTTCTGATATTGATCAGCAAAATTGACAACACGATGTCAGTCTGTGACTGGCTAATTTCATCCCTTGGATAATAAGAGAAGAACACATTTCCCACACTGCTAGATGCCCCTCAACTGAGGAATGGATTAACAAGCTGTGGTACATCTACACAATGGAATACTACTCAGCAGTAAGAAAAAAGTGACATACTAAAATTCTCAGACAAATCGATGGATTTGGAGAATATCCCCCTGAGTGAGGTCTCACAAACCCAGAAGGATAAGCAGGGGATGTACTCATTCTTTGATGGACTTTAAGCAAAAACATTCTTATTTCATTGAAAGATGATGGGTGAATAAAGTGATTTAAAACACGCACACAACCTTAGGATTGCTTAGCAGAAATTTGTGGTGGCCATAGTACATCTGTGGGCATTAGCTGTGACCTACTGTGTTTTCTTCATGTGTAGCTGAGCCTAACCTGGCTTTGGGAACTTTAGATTTTATTTTTTTGTTGTTGTTTAGAGTTCACTAATGAGTGAGTACATCCTTTGCTTATCTTTCTGGGTTTGTGATACCTCGCTCAGGAGGATATTCTCCAAATCCATTCATTTGCCTGCAAATTTTAGGATATCATTTTTTCTTACTGCTGAGTTGTACTCCATTGTGTAGATGTAACACAGTTTGCTAATCCATTCTTCAGTTGAGGGGCATCTAGGTTGTTTCCAGGTTCTTGCTATTACAAATAATGCTACTACGAACATAGTTGAGCTAATGCCATTGGAGTGCAACTGTGCATCTTTAGGGTATACACCCAGAAGTGGTATTGCTGGGTCCTTGGGGAGACTGATTCTCATTTTTTTGAGAAACCGACATACTGCATTCCAAAGTGGCTGAACAAGCTTACACTTCCACTAACAATGGAGGAGTGTTCCCCTTGCTCTGTACCCTCTCCAGCATAGGCTGTCATCTGTGTCTTTTATCTTAACTAATCTGACAGGTGTCAGGTGGTATCTCAAAGTTGTGTTGATTTGCATTTCTCTGATAGCTAAAGATAATAAGTACTTTTTCAAGTGCCTTTCAGCCATTCATAATTCTTTTGAGAATTTCCTTTTTAGATCTGAACCCCATTATTTGATTGGGTTATTCAAGGTTTCAGGCTTTAGATTCTTGAGTTCTTTATATATCTTAGAGATCAATCCTCTATCACTTGTAGGGTTGGTGAAAATTAGATTTTATTTTTTATATTTTATATATTTTAGAGAAAAGAGAAGTTTTATTACTGTATGGATTTTTTAAGCTATTTTGGATGTTTTGCTTTTTATAAAAAACTTGATACTGATTTTCAAAAAACAATAAAGAAAAAAAAAGGGTAGAGAAAAAGAAGGTCCATCATGGGCCTGGAGACTTGCCTCAGGGAGAAAGGCATGTAATGCTTTTGCAGAGGTCCTGAGTTTTGTGTCTAGTACTGATGTTGGACCACTCACTACCTCCTGTAATTCTAGATCGAGGGAATCCCATGCCTGTGGCATCCATAGGCACTTACTGTCATGTGCATATACATGCACATGCATGCATACACACACACACACACACACACACACACACACACACACACCACACTAAAAATACCTTTTAAAAATGAATAAAATTTATTTTTAATAGGTAACATATTATGGGTTGTAGCCACATATCTGTCTATTTCTTCCTCCCATGATCCTTGTCTACCTCATCATCCTTGTGCAATGCAATTGCATCTTATTAGAGAGCTATTTCTTTCTCCTTCCTCCTCCCTTGCTTGTCCCAATCATGATGAACTTATAATGAGACAGAGAATAATGGTGAGAGAACATGGAGATGTAAAACTGCATACCTCATGTCAAGTAGGAAGCAAAAAGAGAGGAAGTGTACTTTTAATATTCTTTTCATGGGCACATGCCCAACAAGCTAGTATCTGTCCTGCAGGCATCAACTGTAAGAGCTTTACTATTAATCAATAATAGCAGCACAGACTAGCAACCATGCCTTTAGCACATGAGCCTTTGGGGACACTTCATATCCAAAATATAGTCAGTTTAGCCAGTCAATGAGTTGGAAGCTAGCCAATTCTACAGAGAGAATTCCAGAAAAACTAAGCTAGGCTATATTGAGAGACTCTGTCTCAAAGAAACACATATATGCAGTTTATTCATTAAAAATTATACAGTTCTCACAAGTGATTCTACAAGAGTTGATAGTCTCATTTTTATTTTTTTCATATAGACAGTATGCAATTCTGATTGCCCAGGATCTTCTAACTTATTATTAGTAGAAAACACAATACAACTGAGGTATCATTGACTCAAAGCTGGCATCCTTTCTACCACATTAAGTTGCCCCTGGAAAGACTTAGGATCTTAATTTTATCTGGAAGACAAGAAACTTAAGAGAGACTGTAACAAAGGACTGGTTTGGGTATGAATTACAGACCTCTCATCCTTTGGTGACTGTGGAAAACAGTCCCTATTTCTGGGTTTGAAGAAACCAAAACCAGGTCCTCTTGGGACATTGCTTCATGGTAGTTGGATTACAGTACCATGCTGAATCCTACTTCTGTTACATCAGTCATATTCAATATTCAAATGCACCTAATATCATCTCACTGCCTCTTCTACTTCTGCCTAGACATGAGTCATTAATATAATCTTGCATTTCTATGTGAATATCATCATTCTCTTCAATTTGAGAAAGTATACCTGCTTGTCAAATATATTCTCACTAAAAAAATGTAGTATTTTATATATAAATGTGCTATAGAAGAAGAATGGTATTTTTGTTTGTTTTGTTTTATGGTTTTTGAGATGGTGTGTGTGTGTGTGTGTGTGTGTGTAGCCTTGGCTGTTCTGGAACTAGCTCTGTAGGCCAGGCTGGACTTGAACTCATAAATCTGTTTGCCTCTGCTTCCCAAGCACTAGAATTAAAGGTCTGTGCCACCACACCCTACTGGAAGGGTGTTTATATGTCTTTTGGTCACTTTAAATGTAGGGTCATGGTGCTGTCACTACTAATTATTGCTAAAGAGACTTTTCCATGCTTAGAGGCTGAGTTTTGGAAAATGTTGCAAATATATTTGGTGTATCTAGAAGAGATTTTAGACTTGAAAGTAGAGGCAGAGAAACTATTCACCTCAAGCTGCCTATTATGGAATATAATTAAAATTTCTAAACTACTGCACAAGGAAACCTACAGATTTCATTGCCATTTCTTCTTAAAGCCTCCATCCAACGTCTTCAACTTTAGAAACCCTGTGCAGATGTCAAGGGGTCTTTAAGCAAAGAAGAAGTAGAAATCAATGCTAGAATTATTATTTTGAGCAGGGTATTGACAGCTATAATACAGTTAGAGCAACGGGGCCCAGCAATGTAAAGTCAGTTAATGGACTTTATTTAGACAACATGAGATAAGGACATTAGTAATAACTGTTATCTTGATGGATAACCTTAAATTCAACAAAACATTTTCCCAAACACAAGTTGTGAATTCCTGCCCCTTTTTATCTTACAGTCAGCAGAAGATTGCAACCTCCCATTATGAAATGGCATCATAAAATGCAGAGCACAGCCACCCCAACGGAAACCACCTTTCTCCTCTGCTGATACACACAGGCTAGCAGTAAATGCTTTTTGAGCTCCTGGCGTGCGGATAAATTCCCACAGACGTCTCCAATTGGACTGAGAGATTGAGAGACACAAGAGAGAGAATAGCTGAGGCCAGGAGAATTTAACATGGCAATTAGCAACCCTTTGGCTTCCCTAGACCCCACAGCCTAAGACTGGGGTGCAAGAAACCGAAAATCTCTCCAGCAGCGTCCATGATAAATTGGTTGGGTCCCTGGGGTTATTGGACACAGTTATTATCCAATAGCAGCCCTGGATGGTGTGAAAGTCTATGCAGTGAGGTCAGAAAATGAAACAGGGCTTTAAATTCCCAAGGAGAGCTCCTTTGCTTACGTCTCAATTGGTATGCCCTTTCCCCCTATTTCGGGAAGGCTCCAGATCACATCACAGCATCTGTATTACCTTCTCTATCTGAACAAATAACTTCTCAAACATCACTTATATGAAGCAATTGTAACCATTACCACCGGTGACTCTGTCCTTGAAAAGTTAGAAAAGTAAGAGACAAAATTGAAAATAAAATATTTAAAGACTCTCTCTCTCGCTCTCTCCCTCCCTCTCTCTCTGTGTCTCTGAAAAAGCAAGGTATTTGTGAAGAAAAGAGGAATTTTAATTCTCTTTGCATATTAGCACTGAAAAGTGCTTTTTAGGCATTATTTTAAACATCACATATAATTCATAACAACATCACATTGCATTGAAATTAACATTTTACATTTATGCATTTCTTGGGGTCTTAGGAGTCTAGAGGAAATAGTATTGCCTATTTACAACTTTGCTGGAAAGATTAAATGAATTAATACATAGAAAATGCTAGGAGGCTTGGCATTTAGGAAATTCTCAATTGTTAGTACCAAAGATTATAATGATACTGAAAAAGACGGTAATGATGATTTTTAATGTCATCTTAGATATATTTTATCATCCACACAGCAAGGATTGCACTTGCCTTATCTAAGCGCTGAAGCAGACTGCAGAAATGCAATTGATATTTATGCATAGACAGAATGAAGGATTACCTGTTTTTTTCCAAATGCTGAATTCCACACTTGTGTTACTATTGATTTAGCTTCATTATGAAGATTATTAGGGGTCGTTACAAAGGAAGTGGGAAATAGATCGAGCAAAATCAATATCTTCAGAATACATTTACTGAGGGACTACGTTTCAGGTACACTGCTCAGTGTACCTGAAACGTAGTAGTAATAACATCTATGTTATTCTAAGTATATATATGTGCATATATATACATACATATATATATAATTTTCAGATACCTAAAGCTCTATTTAGTGTCTCAGTTGATGCAATGCCAGCATTAAAATTAGATCTTCTCATCTATCTATCTATCACTTATCTATTTGCCTACACAGACACACACACAGAGGCACAATAAAAAAGGGCATGTGGTAATGCTATGTATGATTTAGTTGTGTTTTTAATATTCTATTCAAATGTTTTCTCTCTCTCTCTCTCTCTCTCTCTCTCTCTCTCTCTCTCTCTCTCACTCGCTCTTTGCCTCTCTCCCTCCCTCCACCTTTAACTCCCCCCCTCTTTCATCTACACTTCATCCTTTCCCTATTTTTTCTTCTCCATCTCTCTCACCCAAGACTTTCTTCTTTCTTTGAGTTCTTAAAGTTTAGATTATTATATGTCTTAAGGTACATAAGTAAATAACTTTTAAGACCTGGAAATGCTAACTTTCCTGTGATTGATTGTTAATATTTCACATGTAAATATGTTTCGCCTACAACTCTGAGCCTCATCTATGTGCAGGGACTGCACAGTCTACTCACAGCAGTACCTCTGAGTTCCACAGCATCCACCATCAAGACTGAAGGGAGACCCTGTCTCCTCTCTCTAGTACATTCTGCTTATCTTCAAAAGCCAAAGGCTTTCTTTGGTAGGTTACTTAGTAATGCTGATGTCAAAATTAAAAGCTATTATGTTCCTTGAGCTTTTTTACCTTCTGTGATTTTTTTTGTCCTGGCTCTTTTTCTTCTGTATTGAATTTGACTGAATTAAAATGTAACTAATTGGGAAATACATAAACAATTGAAAGCTAGTCATAGATGTGTGCACACTGCTTGATCCAAAGTAAATACCCCAGTGTTCATGTTAAATTTGAATATGTTAAATCTTAGCTCAATGCAATAATTTGGGAACGAAATGCCTAAAGATATATCACATTTTCTGTCCTCACATAATGTCTGAAATTTAATGGCCATGTTTTCTGTTTATTTGTTTTTGTGTTTACAAAATTCCCCTTGCCTAGCTGTTCTATTTACAAAGATGATTTCTAGTTATTTTGCTCTTTCTGGGTTGTTTATGTGCCTGCTTTGTCCGGTAATTACTATAATTGTGTCATTGCTCATTTCTTTGGCAAATGTTTATGAGTTGATCCTGGATTCTGGGCACCAAGATGAGATGCTGAAATTCCATCATGTGGCTGCTCTGTTTGTGCTTTCTGTGCCCACATCTACCTGAAGTTCTATTTGTTTGCTTCTCTACTATGAGTATTCCTATAGCAACGCTTGCCCTACAGTGGGAACACAGAAAAGTAGCTGCTGAAATGGCGAATGATTGTCTACAGGAACACTTTACACTCACTGCACTCTTTAAGCCTGGGGCTGTCATGGATACGGATACACTGGGTGTGGAGTAAGCCATGAGCTGTAGTTTTATGATATGTAGTCTTCTTCCTTTATTGTGCATTCTACTCAAAATAAGGGAGGTTAAAGACAGTCCCAAACTTTCTGGCATCCTATCAAATTACTTACCTACCAGCTACAGCCACCGGTTCTTAGCTACCATTACTCCAATGTGCTGCTGGAAGAAAAAGCTGCTCAAAGTAAGCCTAGATTATCAGGTAACTGGTTAACTAGGCTCTCACCAACTGGTTATCTCAACCGAGTACCTTTTTATTCATTTAAAAAAAAGTTTAAAGACATAAGCCTTTAGAAGATGATAAATTTTCACAAGTAATAGAGAAATAAGTTGGCTTTAGATGTAGCTACTGAAGGGCATGGGAGATGACTAAGTTTGTACCATGCAAAAATGATGACCTGAGTGTGGATTTCCAGTATCCATATCAAAACTCGAACCAGTGGCTCCTGTCTTGCTGGGATGGGGTAAGAAACGGGTGATTCCCTGGAACTCTTTGTTTATCTAGCTTAGTTAATCTGTATCAAAAAATAAGTAGGAAAGTGATAGAGAGATGCATTTCATGCTGACCATGGCTTCTATACTCAAATACAAAAACGTGTTTGTGCACCTACATTTATATAAACACTTCAGTTTTAACATAACACACACACACATGTATGCATGAGTTGATCATGGAAAATGAGGTGGTAAGTACTTTGGGCATTTTTGTTCCTGTGACCCACCTCCCCTAGCGTGTGTCAGGAAGAGATGACCTCCATGGGCAATAAAGACTCCCAAATGCCCTGTGCCACTGCCAGGATTTCCTGCTTTTGACTGGTTAGATATGATAAACAGGTTAGGGATCACCAAAATAAGGGAAGTTTATTTCTCATCATAGGAAAAGCCCTGCTGTGGCCACTGGTCACATTTTTCAAAATTGATTTTCCACCATACAGTTACTCTGAAGTTACCCATGGCATTTCCTCCTGGTAACAATGATACAATATCTTTGAAACATTTCCTGGATTTTCCAGAGTTTTTTTCTTTCTGTAATATTCATTGCCCTAGAACATTATTTCCAAGAGAATGTGTACCATGAGTCTACTGTGCTTAATGTATCCCCATGTAATCTGGGGACACTAGGAATTAGGAACCTGTAAAATAGCATTTGAATCTCAGAGAAGAGTCTCTTGCATTAGTCTTCCTTCAGTAAGTCTTAACTCACTTTCAGGTAGAAAACGTTAAGGCCTGTACTAATCGGTTCTCATTGAATTGCTCCCCAAGGCAAACTTGAGAAGGAAGAGTTGGTCTTTAGCGCTTGTACAAACTCCTTTGCTCTCTTTCTTCTGTTCTCTATTAGGAGTATTTACTGCCTGCCTCTGTCCTAAGGCCTGGTATGCAGTTTCCTGAGCTGGGAATTGGATCAGACCTCCCCTGTGGCTTCATGTCACCATACAATCTACCTAAATGCCTCAATTGCCTATGTCTTCACTTAAAGACATTCTATTTCAGTTTCCAAATATTTCAATGGAGACAAGATAAATAAATGATCTACAATAGATCTCCCTAATCCATGGTTTCCCTTGTTATGACAGCACATAGTCTATAGTGTTATAGCAGTACATATTCTATGGTTTTATAAGACTCAAATTAGGTGAAGCAGGTGATTTTTCTTGCAAATAGTAAAATTTCCATCTCAGTGATATTACTTTAATTAATGATGCTGGGGAAGGAATTCAATCCTCCTCTCAGCCAGTATGAAGGGTGTGACCTTTATTAAAATGTGCTGGTAGACAATGACAGTTGTTTGCATGATCAGAAACTTATATTCAGTTTCTCCATTTGATCTGCCCAGTTCTCAGTCTCCCATTCATCCTCTCCCTAATTGCCTTATGTACAGTCTATGAGGACTCTTCCAAAAACCCTGTACCCCACCCCTGGATAATGCATATGCCTGAAGAATCAGTGTATACACAAATATTGTATTCATAGCCCATGGGTAAAAACATTTCCTATTCCATACTGGCAGCTTCAAGAAATAGATTTAGGGCAAGTGTTACTAAAGACAGACAGAATGTTCCTGAACCTCACTTCTGGTTGAAGGTGTAGGTTAACTTGATATATCTTGGTGCTTTGTGACATCTAGGTGAATCTGGCTGCCAAGGCAGCCCTCTCTGAGCAAAGGTCTAAAGATGAGGGGGTCAAAGGAAGCCCACACTTTTATAGCTTTGTCTTCTAAGTGTTTGCAAAAATATTCCAGAGAATAAAGAAAGAAGGAAATGACATATTTCAGAGGCAGATTGTTAAACAAACTACATGCTATGCATTCTTTCATCTCCAATATCACATTAAGTCTCTGGAGAGAGGAGAAACTGAGAAACATTTCCAGGAGGCTCTGTTGGTATAGAAGAATATGTAGTCAAACCCTAGAATTCGGTAAAGAATTCCAATGTCTATGGACAATCTAGCTTCTTGTCATAAAGAATTGACTCTAATGTTTTAATTAAAATAGAATATAGAAGCAAATCTCTCAGGGTCAGCTTCAGTAGGAAACGTACTTGACTGTTATTGGCTTGAAAGTTGGCCACTGGTCCTCATAGCTATGTCTTGACATGGTTTGAGTATTAACAACTACAGAAAAAGCTCAAATACTCCAAATCACCAAGATGAAATTTCTTTCTATGAGCCGAATCATAAACTCCTTGCTGTCATAAAAGCAGCATTTAAATTTATCATAAAAATAAAACTCACAGAAATGAAGGGTCCGGCTTCTCAGAGACATGGTAGCCCATCAGTATATTCATTGAATTGGTTATAAATAAGTCTATCTGTGTGTTTCACCGGCTGTGGGTTAGTGATCAGCATGAGATAATGAAAATGATGTAGGTGCATTTCTCTTGTTAGATCCAAGATGCTCCCAGATTCTTAACAAGCTCAGTGATGAGAGTTAATTCTAAGGACACTGAGGAGTGCGTGAGCAGGACATCTGCCTATTTCTCTAACATCACTGCAGCTCCAGAGCCAGAATTCACGGAGTTATTTGAGCATTCTTTCAGTGTTTCCATTCTAGCTCGTGGCTTCACATTATATTTTGGTGTATAGAAAGCACAGTATGTGAGGAGGGTAATATCATGTCAAAAAGAACCCTGGAGATAGCTGTAAAGTACACCAGTTAGCAACTCGGCAGAGAGTCTTCCATAGAACAACCTGAAGTGAGGTTGCTTTGCTCATTAAACCAACCCTACATGAGCCATTATTGCTATTTGGCTCTGAATTATTAAAAATCAGTAGCAAGATTTAGCACACCTCTAACTCCAGGCTCTCCTGCTCTTCAAGATAAAAACAGTCTCTCTTTGTGCTAGTTAGAAAACATATGTGAACGCACTAGCACTCAGCTTCCAGGGATAACCTTGTTAGTGTCTATATAACTGCATGTAACCGCTCAGCATGGCATCCTTTTCCATTTCTCTTTATGAATAATTTTGTTAGACCTCATCCATTTTCTAGTGCTCTTTATTACAGCATGCTACTACATTTATTAGAGTTCCCATCAGAGAATTCTTCTTCTTGTTATCCTTAATAGTACCATGAACTGCCCTCTCTCGACTGCAAAGCTGGCACTGTTCAAAGTACATTTATTAGTTTATCGCTCTTCTGTTTAAAATTCCTGCCAAGAACTTCTTAAGCGAAGAAAAAGTTTGCAATATATGTTCACTCATACCACACACACACATCACACACACATACACCTAGTCACATGCGCATGCACGCACACATACACACAGGTATATGAACACTCCACCACCATTGCAATTACCATCACTATACCACATCACCACCATCATCCACTAAACTACCAAACCACCACATTTTCACCACCTCCATCACTACTATTAATACTATTAATATTATAACCACCATCCCTATCATTCATCACCATCACTATCAATATACCATCACACCATCACCACCCCACCATCCCCATTACCACACTGCTGAACCACTTCATAATTATACCACCACTCTCAGTATTATTACCATCACCACCATTAGCACACCTCATCATTACCACCCCCACCATTTCCACAGGACCTAACAATCATACTACCATACTATCTCTATTACCATCATTACCACATCATCACACCCATGCCATCATTACCACACCATTACTACACAACACCACCACTACTACCACCACACATCACCACTACCACCATCAGCATGACCAAAACCACATCACTGTATCACAATGTCACCACTATGAATGTAACCACCACCAGTATCATCATACCACCACAACTACAATTACCACCACCATCACAATCATTTCTAATAACATTATATGACCAACGGACTATTGTTTATTACATAGACTTCAGTGAAATCATTGGCTAATAACATATTCATTGTAACATTTTAGAGTTAGGTACTTTCGCAAACTCTAAGAAACAAATGCTTGTATAGATGATAGATCACAGCTAGGACTTTTTAAGCTTTGTGCTGATTTAAAGACTATTGATTTTGGTGCAGCTACATGGCTCTTGTGTTTTTATTGCAGAGACCACTACTACATTTTGACTAGGTGTGAAGACAGGATAAAGATGTGATTATGTAATAACTTCAGCTTTGATTTCTTGATACTTGAATCCAAAACATTTTAAAGTTGACCAGGATGGATACTGGCTACTTAGTATTAGCAAATTGCCTCTTTTGGGTTCTGTGGGATATTAGTTTGAATATATTGATAGAGAACATGAGTGAACATCTATCCCTCCAGTGACTGAACACCTATCTTTGCAAAGGCAAGTGCCTCTGCCAAAGGACAAAACATTCAACTTCTCCTTGTGTTCTGTTCTTAGAGGGAGGAATAGAGATAAACAAAAGAAAGAAATGTAGTTATTGGAGAAGAGAACAGAAAGGCAGGTAGAAAAGACATAAAGAAACTGGGGATGGCTTTTTCCTATCCCACCCCAAGCATACCAGTATCAGAATGTGCCAAATGTCCATTCACATATAATCATAAGATCACTAAAGCTGTCACCACCTTGGATTCAAATGGGTTTGCCCCTACTCCAAACAATAAAATGCATAGTTTCAGGAACTTGGAAGTTTAGACATACCAAGTATATTGTAATTTTGGGAGCTCAAAAACCTCTTATTAAGCAGCTGGCTTTCAAAAGTTATAATGGTTAGCAAAAGAGAGTCATTGTCAGTAATGGGACTAGGTCATCAGGGGAAAAGGAACGAGCTTCACTCATAATTAGGTTCTGTTTTGATTCCTAGAGGAGTGTGTTGTCTACTCCCATGTCCAGGAACTGCTATTCCTGTCATCAAGAGCTGTCTTTAGCTAGATGGGTACCTCCTCCATTCCTCCTGAGAGAAGCTATTAGCATGGCACTCTATTTTGCTGCTTTTCTCTTTATGATGGTGGCATCTAGAATATGCAAGCTGCTCCCAAGGAGGATTTACTCTAAGTAGCCTTAGTTACTCTTATTGTTGTTTCAAGATCACAGCCCATGAAGGGAAGGGTTGACAATTTAGAAGCAACAAAGCAGAGGTGTGAAGAACCTGACCTGCATCTTTTCATTGATTACTTTATAATCATAATAAAATGAATGTAAAAACTGATGGCATCTTTTGTGTTTCTTTCTTTTCTCTTGATATTCTACCAAAGACAAACAAAACTCCCTATGTTCTCTACTTCTTATACCCATCTGATTCATTATATTGAGTCTTAGAAATTGCCTAAGTAATATTAATTGCATAAAATATCACATTTTAACAAGCCACAGGCAACATTTTAGATGCTTAGTAGAAATTGGTGACTATACATATTTCTTTAAAAATATGTATTCTAAACATACACAAAAGATTGCCTTCAGGTCTGAAGTTAAATGTGGCAATGTGCTGGTACACAGAGATTTGCTATGTCTTATGGGATATCTCAATATCAGGTGTGGATTCCAGAACTGGCTCCCAAAAACTCAACATGTTGTCTCAAGAAGAGACCAAGTTAAATAAGCCTAAGTAATGGAAGTGTAAGGTACAGAATTCAGAATGCTATTAGAGAAAAACTGGGGAAGAGGCTCAGTAGTTAAAAGACTTGCCTCACTAACATGAATGAGGGGATTGGAGTCCTGGGCCTCAGAACTCACATAACTGCCTGGTGGATGTATAAGCGCACAGTAACTCCATTATTAGAAATGAAGAAAGCATGTCTTTAGAACAAGCTGGCAAGGAGACTAACTCCATCAGCGAGCTCTGTTTTTGAGAGAGAGAGAGAGACTCTGCCTCAAAGAAAAAGAATGACCAAGAATGATCTATAACATCAACACCAGTCCTGTGAAAACACGAGAACACATACATTGTCATACACATGTGTATGCAAAAACATACTAACATTCCCACATGCAAAGTACATGCACATGAAAAATGTTAAAAAGAAAAGAAACAGGATACCTTTTATATGATACTTTATGATAATTAAAACAAGGAGTGGGGGAGGGGAGGATGTCAAAATGATGGGAAGAGAAGACTTAAGACGGGAAAACAACATCAGATGAATCCAAAAGCTGGAGTAACATCTGGGACTAAAAACCTGCAAGGTAGTTAATAGTCAGTTACTTAAGGGAGGCTAAGGAATACACAATGCAGATGATTTGAGTTTAAATATAAGTCATCCTGTATAGGGACTGTTGGTACAGGTTCGTAAGGGTGACAAATATGAGACAGAAATAAGGCCATATTATTTTGTTGATCCTTTTTGTATACTTCTTTTATTTAAAAAATAAAGTCTTTTTACTCATGTATTCACTCGCTCCCCATCCCTTTCTCCTCCCAATCCCTTCCAGTCAGTCTTCAGCCTCCACCCTCCTCATCTCCTCCCCGCAAAGGACAAGAAGTCACAAAGTCGATCAGCTGAGTGTGGCATATTCAGTCCAAGCAAGTCCAATTTCTTCTTCCTAATATCAAGACTGGGTTAAGTGTTCCTCTGAAGGGAATGGGCTCCAAAGGTGCCAGAAACACAATCTGATCCCACCCCTTTGAGGCTCAACATACTGCCCATGTCAATCCACAGTTGCCTACCTAGGAGGGCCTAGCTCCTTTTCCTGATGGTTCCCTAGTGGCTGTTCTTGATTCAATGAGCTTCCGGGAGCTCCAGTCAGCCATCACTATGGGATACAAATTGGAAAGGAAGAAGTTAAACTATCTCTATTTGCAGATGATATGATCATTTATAAAAGTGACCCCCAAAATTCTACCAGGGAATTCCTACAGCTGCTGAACACCTCAGCAATGTATCAGGGTACAAGATTAACTAAAAAAAATCAATAGCCCTCTTATACACTAAGGATAAAAGAGCTGAACAGGAAATAAGAGAAACATCACTCTACAATTGCTGCAAATAGCATTAAATATCTTGGTGTAACTCTAACCAAAGAATTAGCAGACTTGTTTGAAAAAACTTTAAGTCAGTGAAGAAAGAAATTGAAGACGATATCAAAAAATGGAAAGATCTCCTATGCTCCTAGATAGGTAGGATCAACATAGTAAAAATGGCAAATTTAACCAAAAGCAATATGCAGATTCAGTGCACTGCCCATCAAAATCCCAACACAATTTTTTGCAGACCATGAAAGAACAGTACTCAATTTCATATGGAATAACAAGAAACCTAGGATTGCCAAAACAATCCTGCTCAAAAAAAGAATTCCAGGAGGCATCACCTACCCTGACTTCAAGCTACACTATAGAGCTACAATAATAAAAACAGCCTGACACTGGCATAAAAACAGACTTGTGGATCAATGGAATTGATTTGAAGACCCCAACATTAATCTACACACTCATGAACACCTGATTTTAGACAAAGAGGCCAAAACTATACAGAGGAAAAAAGATAGCATTTTCAACAAATGATATTGGAATAACTGGATGGTAGTGTGTAGAAAATTCAAATAGATTCAAACCTATCATCCTGCACAAAACTCAGATCCAAGTGGATCAAAGACCTCAACATGAACCCAGCTATACTGAACTTGATAGAAAAGAAAGTGGGAAATCCCTTCAGCGAATTGGTACAAATGACCACTTCCAAAATATGACACTAGTCGCCCAGACACTAAGAACAACAATCAATAAGTGGGACCTCCTGAAACAGTTTATATTTTAACACAAGGAGAATCACAGCCAACTTCCTCTATTAAAATTTCTCAAGGGAGACTCAAAATCAGAATGATTACCAGTGATTAGAATGATTTGTACTTGCGAAACTTTTTCCCACAGACTCTTAAGTGCCCCCAGATATCTACACAGATAAACCCAAGAGACCCTGTGATCTCAGGCTGGGCCCTTCCACAGGTAGACTTGCCTGGGATGAAAGATATGTTCTGTATGTCTCTGTCACCCATTCTATGTTAGAAGGGCATAGCTTTTTTTTCCCTTTATTTTGCTTTTGTCTGAGCTCATTAATTTCTTCAAAGTGTTTTTGATTCAACCAGCCATTTTTATTCCAGTATATAAGAGTGAGTATATGTGTTTATGATTTCTGGATTTTTGCTTTTGGTTGGGTAGCTGTGGCTCCTCCTGAATAATTACTTCAGATTCTTGTTACTCACATTAGGCCCATCTAGAGAGAGTTAGAGTCTAGGGAAAACCATGAACCAAGTGCACGGATGCTACTCATCTCTTACGTTATCACATGTGCTACCCCAATTTCTTGAGCCAAGTGAGAAGCAAGTTAAGAAATTTTATGGTTAGATAAACATCTGAATTCCTATGATAATTATATTTTTTCCTGTAACTACTTGCTGATGGCAGTTAATCATTAGGATGGGTAGTTAAGGAAGTTTCTCAACATTTCTACTTTTATGCTTTTTCTAAATGTTACCCAGCTTCTTAGCCCCATCTACCATTAAAAACAAAACAAAGTAAAACCAACCAACCAAAAAACAACAAAACTAAAATGATCTATTAGAAATGTTCTTCTTCTCATTGGAATTTATTTATCTTGTGCTTACCAACCAAGAACTTCAAATTTTCAAAAGTGTTCTTATAATATGCCACATCCCATTCAATTGTCATTCAGTTTTATATCTGGTTTTCTATGTACTATATTTTCTAAAAATATGTGAGAAATACTCATGGTTTTAAGTGAAAGCCAAATTTATCGTCTCTAAACCACATTCTTTGAATATCATGGTCATTTTTATCTGACTCTTAAATATATATGCAGCAATGTCTTATAAAGTTTGATCTTTGGCTATATGGAAAGTACTGACACTATTTTCCCTTAGCTCTTGACACCCTGGGAGTTGCAATATGCCAAAGCAAATAGAGCACTGGAAGTAAACGAAGTTTACACTATGGTTTGCATTTTGTATGTATTCTTATAAACCTTTAACTTAAATTCCAGTGAAGACAATACTCTCTGATCATTCAGAACCAACAGGGATAAGCAGAACAGGGAGATTCATGAATGATAAGGATGACCAATATTCTGCCATAAATGTCACAGCTTGAAGTATATAGCAATATTAGTGATATGAGCATGCGCATGATTCAGTAGAGCCATATTGACAAATATGGGATAAGTCAACTTTTCTCCATGGATTTCTTGTTATGAAAGTCTTTTATGTTACCTGAATCAAATAAAATAGCCCAAACAGAAACAGGTTGTTTGCTTAATGATCTGTGAAACTAGGAACAATGATTGCACTTTTAATTTCTGGCACGAAGGCTCTCCAACATTTAATAAAATCATCACATTGCTGAAATTTCTCCTCTTGCCTCTGTACCCTGCTACGGCCCAGAGATTAAATTTCAATAATGCAATCAATAGTGTGATGAGGAGACAGTGGTTTTCTTTTCAGGGATGCATTTCTCAGACAAACACAGGGCACTGCTTTCTCAGCTAGCAAAGAAAAAGCATTGATGAAACTGGCAATCTCTTCTGTTTTCCCTTAGCTCTACTCAAAATTCTTCTACCCTATAATACAGTACTCTCCACATTTGTCAATAATTCCTTCCCATCTGGGAAAAAATAATCTCCAAATAGCAAACCCCCATCACATTCCATATGCACACTTTATTCATCAATTTTATTCATGCTCTCTGAATATGGTGTGTACATATCCACAAAACACAAAGTCACAAAAATGAGATAATGATGAACTAAACATTATTTTTAAAAGATTATTAGCTAATATCTCAAGGCATATTTTCCATTTGGAGTTTGTTATGACAGTGGATGATAAATTCATCTTCCAAGTAATTTTTCTTAATTTTGAAACTCATTGCAGGAGAAATATTGGAAGATCCAGAAAAATCTTCATAGTTTTAACTCATAGTATAAATGTTGCCTCTGTGAGTGGAGGTGTCAGCTATGTGTTTTTTGCATAGTCACCTGATTAGAGCTACTTTTATTTCTGGATGATGCTATTTTGAACAGTATTATTTGTTAGGGGAAAACTGAGCTATTTGTCTCCTTTGAGAAAGTCTGCTCAGTTAAAACTTGTCAACATAATCTCTAAATTGACCAGTGACTATACACACACTAAAAAAATGTCACAATCTGCCCCAAATAAAGCAGTGATTTAAAGGTTACTTCTTTTGACGTTTTTGCTTCGTTTAACTATTATGATTTTTCTAAGGGCACATATGTTCTTTAAAACATATGTTCTCTAAAACTGGTTGAGAACAAATTTAATTTATTTTTTAAAACTTGATAAAGACTTATTAGTACTATTAATGTAGACAGCAAACACACACATACCATCCACAGCATATTCTCTTAACTCAGTGAGTCATCTTGTTTTTTTAAATGTATTTATTACATATACAGTGTTCTACCTGCACATATACCTGCATGTCAGAAGCAGACACCAGGTCTCATCACTGATGGTTATGAGCCACCATGTGGTTGCTGGGAATTGAACTCAGGACCTCTGGAACAGCAGCCAGTGCTCTTAACCTCTGAGCCACCTCTCCAGCCCCTCTGTGAGTCATCTTGTACAGCACTGTCTCCATCTCCAGACTTGGAATCTTCTATCCTAAGAAACCTGGGGTTTGCTCTCACATCTCTTCTCCCTAGTTTTGTAGTATTTTGGGAGTGATTTTATACAGTCTGAAGAAATCAGATAGATTATTATCGTAAACTCTTCTGAGCAACAGACTATCTCATCTATCTATCTATCTATCTATCTATCTGTCAGTCAATACCTGTGAACACACACACACACACAATAGATGTGTGCATATGAAAATTCTGTTTAATTTAATTGGACTTACATTTCTGGCGAATGGCTCTTCTATTTTTCCTTCACTCTGGAAAACACACCTGACCTCATTTTCTTTGCTTTCCACTTTCATGTCAATAGATTCTCTTCCTTGCATCTTACAAAAGCTCTCCAAACTGTCACTTCGGCTGAATCTTAGCTCAGGCTTTGTTTGTGCACTAAGTGATAAAATCTAAATGCTCATCTCATCCTTGTTTTTTCCAATTCTACTACCATCCAACAAATCCTCTACCTATCGCTAGGTGGTTTCTTTTAAGACAAAATGATTCTCCTTTGTTCACAAGTTAAGGAGTTTGTTTCTCAAAGACATAAGGCTGTCTGTGACCTCACTATTGGCCTTTCCTCTCTCTCTCTTTCATCATGTTTTTTTATATCACTCTGTTTATTTTTTTTAAATTCAAACTTATTTTTTAATTAAAGATTTAAAGTATGTATATATGCGGGAAAGAGTTGGAGAGTTGGAGATTGTAGACATGAGTGGGGCAGTCATAAAAGCTGGAAGAGAGGATCAGATACTCTCTAGATGGAGGTACAGGTAGCTGTGAGCCAGCTAACAGGGCTGCTGAGAACTGACTGAACTTCAGTACTCTGTGAGAGGGGTCAGTACTCTTAACCCCTGAGCCATCTCTCCACCTATATTATTTTGTTAAACCCCAGGCTGGCATCTTGGTGTTCCATAAATGCATTTATTTTAGTGGTTCTTTTGCCTAGTATGCCAGGTCCAACCTGTACTCACCTGGGATGAGTACCTACATCACCTACAAACCTGAAGACACAGTTGTCCACCCATAAAATTCTAATGGTGCAGGGAGAACTACCTCTCTACTTCAGGTCTGTCACTTTTACTTTATCTTAATTCATTTACTCACTTTTTTGCCCACTTCACAGCAAGTACTGTATTAGGAGTCTTTTCTTTTGTTTACAGCCATAGAATCCAACACTAAATCCACCATGTAACACCAAGGTATTTTCTTCACAGGGATTCATGGATTGAGCAAAATAGCTAAGAAAAAAAATCTCTCTGACCTCATGTAGTAGTATGTTACACATTATAATAGGTATTATTATTATTATAATCTATATAATGACATTCTATTATTCAAATTGCATTTAATTGAGCTGATCTATATACCAACTAGTATAACTCATATTGATATTAGCAAGCTACCTTCTGCCCTCTTACAAGAATTCTGCTTGCAACAAGATTAAGGAGAATTCTTAGATGTTGAATTTAACAGAGATGGTATCAGTTTTTAAAATGAAAGCAATAAAACAACTAATATGAAATCAACTATACTACTTTTTAAATGCCCTTTTTATTGGTTGTATCTGTTTACTTTCACCTCAAGACTAATTTCTGTCATAAATAAAGACCTAGGAATATATGAGGGATTAAACAGTTACTTATAAATGTGGCTAGATGTATATTAACTGATCAATGTAGTCATGATCTATGTTATTATTTTTATATTTGTAGAGAAAAAGTAGATGACAAGTTGGATATGCTCATGCCAATGCTACTCTTCCTGTCTACATTTCCTGCCATGCTCCTTGGTCTGTCTTCATCCTCTACACCACAGCATCACAGGTGGAATGCCACTGGCTCTTATTATTCAAAAGTCCTTCTATAGACTAGACAGATAACTGAAGAGTTACAAGCATGTATGACTCTAAAAAAGCATCCAAGTTCTATTCCAAGCACTCACATCAAGCAACTCACAACCATCTGCAATTTGAGTTTCATACCTTTTTATGAACTCCGGATTTTTGGAGTGCTGTATGCACATACTACATATACATGTGCTTGCATGTGCATACACACATATACATATATATACAAAGGCACATAAATAGGCATGCACACACACAGACAGGTAAATAAAAATAAATTCACACATAATTTTAAAAATTATTAACAATGTTTTATCTAGATCTAAAAAGTATAGCTGTTGATGCTTAAGAGCCTATACAAAGTGGTTTGCATGAATTTTCTTGTTGAAATCTCCCACAAAACTAAAGTTAGGGTACATTATGCTTTGCATCTTATAGAGAAGGAAACGGAGACTTGTGGATGATTAACAGTCTTCCTGTTATACCACCTGAACAAGTAAAAATCCAAAACTTGTGTATGTGCTGGCATGCATGAATGTGTGTTTGTACATGTGTAAATGTGTGTGGGGTGTACATTATACATGTATGTCATAGCTGGAATTCAATTTCTGGTGTTCTTCTTCAGACACTATCCACCTTACATTTTGAGACAGAGTCTCTCACTGGCCTGGAATTCACCAGCTAGGCAAGGCTGACTTGACAAGAAGCAGCCAGGAATCTACCTGTCTCCACTCTCCCAGTGTTAAGATAGATACACACCACCATAATTTTTTTTTTGAGTGGGTTTCAGATTCAGGTCTTTATGCTCACATAACAAGAACTTTTCTGTTGGAACTGTTCCTCCAGTCCCCAGAACAAGAATCTGGACTCTTGAACTTTGCCACTAAGCACTGTAGGTTTGACCTAAACTTCAAGAAAACTGACTGGAGTCATTGTTACTGGGAGTGAGGCCTGAGGTATTATCGAATCCTCGTCTAATCATAGCTGAACCTACACACTTGAGGACTATACACAGATAGGTGGTAAGAGAAAGTGGAGCAGGCAGGAAGTGATAAGCATGAGCTCAACATGGAGGCCGTCAGTCTTCAGCAACGGTTCCCAACAAGCTCTTACCCTTGGCAGGAGGAAGAAATAAAGCTACGCTGTTGAAATTGTTTATGGGAAGCTGCATAAACAAGCTTCTGCCTCTGTTTCTTGTCAGTTTAATTCCTGCTGGCATGCTCGGTGCTGAAGTGTCCTGGTGGAGTTCAGAACTAGCCCAGCAGGCCGGAATGGGCAGGCCAGGAAGACGGCGCTGCTACTTTCAATGAAATGATTTAGTATAAACCAGTCTGCTGGTCAGTTCTAATTGGCACACAAAACAGTGGCAAGGGGGACCAGCACATAGGTTTCAAAAGATGTTGAAACTGAATTTGGTAAGTTTGGGAGAAACTTTGAAAACTAGAAATCAGGGCAGTAGATGTTTGAGAATGATGATAAAGGAGATAGACAAAGGGAGAATGAGAAACAAACTCCAGCTCCATATCTCTATTTATCATATTTTTTTTTTAAAGATGTGTAACAGTCCTGGCTGTTCTAGAACTTGCTTTGTAGATCAGACTGGCCTCCAATTGACTGAGAGCTGCCTTTCTCTGCTTCCTAAGTGCTGGGATTAAAGGAGTACATCACCACTGTCCAACCTTTCTATATATTTTTATAATTGTTTCTATGACTTAAAAACTTACAAACTCTTAAAGCTATTCACACCTCAGAAATGAGGGTTTTTTTATGAGGAAGGAGCCTTGAAATGTGGACTGTGCTTGAATCTAGGCAAACTTTCTTTCTAGCTCTGCAAGGTCAACATATCTGACCCTGTGTGGCTCTTCATTTACATAGGAATAACAGCATCTAACTCTGCCTAAGTAATGTATACCCTCAAGATGGGTCTAAGACATAATAGGTGCTCTGTTATGTTTCCCTTAGTGGATAACTGCACTGTAAAAATGTAATCATCTTTTATCAGCAAAAAATAAAATACACACACACACACACACACACACACACACACACACACACACACACACACACACCCCAGTAACTTTCAAGAAAGAAAAAAGAAATGAGAATAGTTTGACTGGGTAAAATAATTGCATCATGCATACTCTTCTCTGTGGTTTCCCTTACATTTTTTACTAAACACTTCAAGTGATCTTGAGGAAAGAAGGTATCATTCAAGTCAAAGAACTCTCACGCATCTCATTCTAAGAAGTAGACTGCCCAGGGGCCTACTGAAAAGTTGTTCTGCCCACCCACTTACCGGATTCATCTTCATGAAAAGTTGGTTAGAAAAAGCTTTTTGTTATTGTTAGTGGCAACCATGCCTAATCCTACATTATAAGCATCTGGGGAAGGAGGAGCTGAAGACTGGACCTATGAACTATTAAAGGCACAGTCTCAACAATGGTGGCTGCCTCATTAGATAGTGCATCATCTATCCCACCTGGGGCTCAGAACCTTTCCTCATTTCTTACCTGCAAGTAATGGGCATGCTAGTTCAAACATCTCTTTGTCCTGTCCCTAGACTGTGTCTAGCAAAAACATACATGTTCACATGAGGACTATAATGATTATATGTCATGTTAATTTTATATGCTTCACAATAAAGTCTGATTATTATTGTGAGATTACGCAAGTAAGAATTATAAGAATTCAGCCATTTCCATAAAGTATATAATAAACATGGGGATTTTTTTAAATACACTTAGTAATCTTCTAAATGTTCCCTATATATTGGCTCAACTTTCTAAGGCACATATAAAATATAAAACAGTTATTATTACGATGTCCATCAAAAAAGAAGAATTTGGTGGCCAAAGAAATTAAATAAGTTGCCCAAGTGAAATATCTATAAATACGAAAGTTTCTCTGTACGTCATCAGCCCAATCAACTCTGCCATTTACCACAATTCATCATGAGACTTGAAACACTGTGCACCACAATATCCTCCTTTTAATTTAAACATTTTCCTGGTACTATGAAATTCTTGTCCTGCTCTACCTTTCACCCCAACCTTAAAGATGAGCAAGCAACCTTCTTACAATGTAGAGAGATATTATTATAAAATTTACTGCCAGGTTGAGACCTTGCATGACACACTAAATTTTTATGACAGTTATAAACACTTAAAAAAATATAAGTCTATCATGGGACTGCTTATAAATCCTAATAATAACTCTCTGACCAGCCATGTCAGTCATAAAAGAGGTGAGTGGCTCAAGTCATGTACGTGAAAACAAAGGCTGGAGGCTTTCTCTAGCGCTCTCTTTTCCTTTCTGTACAAGATATTAAGAGATGGAGGAGGCAAGGTGAGGCGGAGGGAAAGGCGGCTTCCCATAGGAGCCCCAGTAGATCTAATTTTCTGAACTCCACTTTTCTTTTAAGTAAAATGGTATTCAGTACATTGTGAAGTTCTTTGAAATTCCATTTTACTAAATCCGCTCAGGATTTAGAAGGCCAATTTAATAAGTGATTGTAGAATTCCCGCCATCCAGTGCTGCCTCAGGAGTTATTCCCCTGTTGTGTGTTTCTGTTTAAGTATTGGAAGGCCTGGGGAAATACTAAACAGAATTACAAAAATGAATTATACAAGATGTGACTTTAAAGTAATGAGACCAATTCTGTGAGCCACACCTGAAAATCAATGATATCACCATAATCACACTTGCACTTTTACTCAGAAAGGCACAACATACAATCATTGGGTCTAGGGAACAAAGGGGGATTAGGAGAATACACATCAAACTCAAAATAGTGCTCACCCATGGGTTTCAAGAAGACTCTAGCACCCTTAATGTTCACATTTCTAAGTGTGATGATAAGTTCATGTGTGGTGGGTCTCTAAAAATCATCTGACTCATTTTCACTTAAGGATGGCTTAAACTAACTTAAAAGACATGAAAAAAATTATTGTTCAATTTCTTCGAGAATTTTTAAAGAAGTAATTTGTATACTTTCAGAAAGAAACCACCCCCAAGCTTTAGTTTAACAAAGAGTACATTTTCCTATTAGTTGTATTTTATTTTGTTTTGAGAGGGGATCTTGCTTCAGGCTAGCCTCTAAGTCATTATGTCTTGAAGGGTGCTTTGAGCTACTGATCCTCAGACCTTTACCTTCCCAGTGATTGGATGACAGGCATGTGCTAACATAGGCAGTTCACTTCTGTTTTGGTGTGGACAAAACTATCATTGCAACAGAAGCACAATGGGCTCTCATTTGTTTATTCAATGTTTTAATGACAACCTTACCCATTTCTCACTAGACTTCCCTTATTAATTTATCTAGTTGATTCCTCTAGTATACTTAACAGCTCCATCATTCATTTCTTTCATTTGATTTATGACATTATAGTCCATTGCACTGAACCCATTGATTAGATTCCAATCTTTTCTGGGATATTCAAGAAGAAAATTTTCATTTTCTCTTTTTACCAAAAGAAAAGAGAAAGCATTTGTTCATAAAACTTGAATTTGTAAATGTAAGCAAGTCCTTACAGGCAGTGATGAGAGAGCTGTATCTCAGAGCAAATGTGGTCTCTCTGTTGGCATGATTCTTGGAAGAAGCTGTGCATCCTAGAAAGCCTAATGGCAAAATAATATGTATCACGGTATAAGAACTTGGAAGTGTATCTTAATTTTACCCATCGGAAAAAAAGATGTTTAACATGAGATTGAAGTTGGAATCATCAGTGCTTGGGCTTCTCACTCCTCTTAGCCTTCAAAAATTCTCAAAAACAAAATACCAAAAGTTTATATGGTTTGGGGCAAAGTTTATGTTGAATTCATAATACAGAAAAACAAAAACATAAATATGCTTAGAGAACAGGGAAATGACAAGGTAAGAAAATGTACCATGGTGTTTACACCTATGCTGGCCAAGGGAATCCACTCACACATGAGGATGGACCATCCCTCAGCAAGCACACAGAAACAAAGGAGAAAGAAAGCCACATCATTGTTAGTCACTCATCTCATAGACTCTGGGACAGAAATAGAGTCTTTTAGAGATATCACCTGGGGAATGAATGCCTAGGCAGAAGGGCATCTTGAGCACACTCACATAAACAATTATCAATGATGATAATATTTAAGTACCAGTATCACAAGCACTGACAAGAATGTATCAAGCCCCCTAATGGTGACTATGAAGTGGAGGACAAATCCCTATGGAAGGATCCTGGATAAGACATCCATGACTCTTTATCAAGGAGTGAAATTAACTGAGAATGCCTGGGATGGCTACGCCCTGAAGCCAAGTGAAATTCATATGAGATCTTTCTGGGTTAGCACTCCAACCCAGGGAATTAAGGTATAATAAATACCCACTCCAATTTCTCCAGCTGCCTGCTCCCATCTGAGCAAAAATTTCTAAAGAAATCTGCATTTAAGGCTGGCTTATAAGCATTTGCTAGTGAAATATGAAGAAATAAACTATGTTTTTTTTAAAAAAAATTAAAGAATATTTGTAAATATCTATCCTGGGTTGCAACTTTAAGTCCATGAATTTTAAGAAAGTCAAGAAATTTTAAGAAAGTCAAGGAACAATATTGTATAATTAATACAGATCAGATGCATTAAAAAGTGCCCAAACACTATTAAGACATCTTTGTTCTTAAGCATCTTCAACATAGTCTTTCTGTCTCTTTCTGTCTCGACCTGTCTCCCCTCTCTCTCTCTCTCTTTATGTGTGTGTGTGTGTGTGTGTGTGATGTATGCATGCACACATATGTGAGTGTGAATGTATATGTAGAGGAGGCTGCTCAGTGTCCTCCTTTATCATTGTCTACCTTACTGTTTGAGACAGTCGCTCACTCAAACAGCTAGACTGGCGATCTGCAAGTCCCAGTAAACCTGTCTCTTCCTCTTCTACCAGCACTGAAGTTATATGTGCCCATGTCCATGTCTGGACTTTTATAATGTCCAAATCAGTTCCTCAAACTTGGGCAGCAAATACGCTTACCCACTGAGTCATAATATTCCAGCCCCTATGTCATATTTTAAAACCATTCAGCTAAACAAAAATCACCTGACCCATGTATTTAGGGAAATAGAAAGAATATTGGAGTCTGGCCCAGAGTTACTTCAGCTTCACTTACTGTCATTATGGAGTCATCTAATGTCTCTGGGCCCTAATTTTTTCATTTACAACATAGGAGTAAGATTTATATCACCTAATCATGCAATATAGAGATAATACACTGGGAAGCCAGAAAAAGAAAGTAATCCCTTAGTAGTTGACATCTTTTAAAATGTCTGTTTTTGGTGAAATGAATTTTTCTTTTGCCAAGGCCTTCCATTCTCCGGGGGGGGGGGGGGGTAGGCCATACAAAGCAGGAATGAGAGTAGAAGGCCCAGAGCACTTATACAACTTCTAGAAAATTCCAGGAATTGCATCTTACATTTTGTAAGGAAATTAGGTACCCTTAGGAAGCAGGTAGTCTTGGCTCTGTTTAAACATACCATGGCGAAGAGAGAATACAGTTAGGTAATCATCTCAAAGTCACACAGCTACAGCCGTCAAAAGGCATTCAGTAAGGTCTTCTGGAATGATGCTTCTTCATGATTGCTTCCCTAATTGAGTCCTTGTAGCTCTCCGAATTTATTTCTCCTGGATATCAACTTGGGTGTGATATCTATGATCAAAAGTTGTCTTCTGGCAAGTTAGAAAGCTAACTGCCAACGTATCTCAGTGTCTCTGTGATGATGTCCAGAAATCTCAATGATGCAGACTCAGAGGGTTTTGTTTTTGCTTTTTTCCTGAGCATTCTATGGGCCTTCTCCAGAATGAAGGATTGATTTTTCTTCACTGTGGTAAAATGTAAAGAATTTGCAGTGTCTATGTTCAAAATAGACCTTCTCTTTTCTGTATTTCCTTCAAATCGCCTTGGGTGACAGTTGATCAAGTATTCTGTGCGACGTCAAAACTGTTTGTGTAAATGGCCCCAGAAGACTGTAAATTTCAAAGCATGCAGGCTTGTTTTGCTCAGAGTACAATAGCTAATAAAGTCATAAGGGCACCAAGTGCTCATTTTTATTCGTGGCCTTCCAACTTACACAAAGAAAACACCAAGACATGGACACAGCCTGTACTCAGCCTGCCACATGAGACCTGGGCTTGTCAGATCAATTAATAGTCACCTTCTTAAAAAGAGGCTAAAGATATTTTTAATAAAAACTAAAAATCCTACACTCCTCAGAATAATTGCAAACTAATGCACAGTGCACCTTTGTTTTGCTGCAGGCAGAACATTTAGAACTCTTGATGGAATGTGTCATTGTCAAATGTGTCTGAATAGCACCCTCCATCAATTAGCTTCACAGATGACCAATGAGTGAGTAAATTAATTCAAAAGCTAAACATATTACATCCTTTTCCCCTTTTAAAACAGAAAAATCATTTCTTTGTTAAGGTGGCCCAAAGAATCATACTGAATACATGTTTTCAGAATGAACAAGTTTACTCTCACTTAACTAATTTTAGAAATATTTTCCCTTAATACTTATGCATGGAACATAAAAGACTATATGAAAATCACAAAGAAACAACGGCAGACAGATCCAGACCCTAAGACTAGGCCAAGCCAAAAACTTCACATCACATATGCCCTTTTACTCTATACCTGTAAATATCTTTTTTTTTTTTTTTTTTAAACTTTTTTTTTTTT
>PVIH01003834.1:0-17877 GCA_004025045.1 Sigmodon hispidus
GGGGAAGATGTGGGGAAGGGCAGGCTAAGGAAGAGGGGAGAGGGGAGAGGGGAGCCCATAGTCTACAGATGCGGACGGGAAGTGGGGGATGCCCATGTGCTTGAGACAGGCCTTGAGATACAAAGTGCAGCTCCTGAGATTCCCTATCAGCTCTACTCTACCAGGAGATACACATGGACCCTGCTCGACTTTCAGATCCTAAACAGACTTCTTCCAAACTGCCCTTCTCGAAGCAACACAATTTTAAGATCTATTTTACCTTCCCTAAGATGAGTTATAATAGAATGTGCTTGTATGAAGAAAATCTGGCAGTAGCGTTATAACCCGAGCTGTAATAGTTTGAACACTACATCCTGGGTAGGAGCAGATGGTCTACTCTGGCCCAGAACTGCCCCTTACCATGAGTGGTTCTTAAAGCCAAGTGGAATAATTTCTGGGCCTTGGTCCCTCTCCTCTACTGAAATGACAAATACTGCCCTCTCACAGTGAAAATGGGAAGCTGGCATGCTGTTGGGCAGGCCCAAGTACTCTCTCTGTAGGTCATAAAATACTGTGTCTGGGGCCAGTGGGTTCAGTGGCAGCATGTCTGGCTAGCATGCCCACAGCCTGGGTTCCATCCCAAACTGGCATTGCCACAAAACAACAAACCACTGTGCCATGAGGATCACTGTCATGGCTGAAAGGGTATTTTGGCAGGGATTTCATTCTGCTCCAGCGGGGGTGCTTGGTGAAAATGGACAAACACAGGAGAGGAGGTACAAGCTGGATATGGGAGGGACTTGCTGTTGCTACCACACATGTAATAGACAGGAAAGAAAGTAAATACAAGCAAACATAATTTTTCATACACGTAGAGCGAGGATAGGAGAAAGATTCAAGTGCCCCCATTTCTCTGTTCTTTTCTAAACAAGAAAATATGAACCCCCCAAAATGCATGTGCAAGAATCCCAGGCACATGGCTACATCCAGAGGGTCCTGATCCTCTCACCCAGCAGAACAGAAAGTGCAGAGGGCCCAAGGCCCAGGGCCCTGATCACAGCAGCAGTGTAAGACCTCAGCAGTCAGAGGCAGGGGCCCAGGGCTTCCCATCAGAGCACATCTTTTCAGGATACATGTGCTCAAGGTGTGTGACCACGTCACCTCTGCTCAATTTGGGCCCTCACCCAGATTTTTTCAGGACATAATTATGTTGGGACACATAGTGAACCAAGATTTAGGGTAAATTGGTCCTAAGGGTTCAAAATGACCTGGCAGAGAAAGCCAGGCCCGAAGCCACACTATGAGAATCCACCTACCAGGAGTTGGTCACCGATCTTGAGCTTTTCCGTCTGGATCTCCTGCAATGGCCTCCTGAGTAGGGCCTTGGTCATGGCATTGTGGGCGGTCATTCGAGTGGCTATGTTTAGATCCTTCACGGCCATCACGGACAGCACTGGGTCCCAGATTCGGAACTGGACATCAGCTCCCACAGATAGCACAGCCCCATCCTTTGAGGCCAGCTGTTTCAGACCACCACAGAGATAACATTAAAAGGGCCAGGAGTTGCAGGGAGGTCAAACCCACTGAGAGTATTCAAGCCTGCCCACCTGCCTGGCAGCTAGCTTCTCAAAGACAAAATGATATCTTAAAGCCCAGGTGTACTCGTAATTCACCATGCACAGCCACGTTCCTCCTGCGCAGGGCAGCTGAGAAGCCCCTCACCTTGCAAGGAGGGACATTAAAGGCTCGGGTCCTCAGATCCACCCTCTGGAAGGAGTCAATGAAGGGTAGGAGAAGAACCATGCCAGGCCCCTGGGGAGTACGGATCCGGCCCAGTCGAAATACAATCATCCTCTCATAAGTGGGCACGATCTGTTCATGACAGGAAAAGAAAGAACTGGGAAGTGGAGAGTCTACACTGGCCAACGCCATCTACCAGATCCCTCTCTCCCTCCTCACTTCACCCTGCCAGTCAAATATTGTTCGATGTGTGTGCCGGCCAGAGGCAACCTGAGATGCTTCTATTTTTGTTTTTCTCTGCCATAAGGTAAAGAACTTCCTGTGATAGGCTGTGATGTTCTGCTCAAATACACTGGGTCAAGCAACCAAGGGCTGATACTTCTGATGCTAAAGGCCAAACTAGACCTCCCCCCTCAGCTGTTTCTGATGGCTCTTGTGTCGTCGTCATGGTGACAAGGTACCAACACACTTGGCTGGGCTTAGATGAGAAAACTGAGACTCAGAGACATGCTCAGCGGTCACACAGCATCTTAAGTGAAAGGGCCCCGATCTGAACGCTGTTCTCAGTAATGGGCCATGTCTTAATCACCACAAGTACTGGCTTGATCCAGAGAAACTTCACCTCAGTAGCCTGAAGCTAATCATGACTCAGGCCAGGGAACTGTTCGCTCCTGGATTAGTTGGGGTGTGGGGGGTGCTGAGGCTTGGCTGCTTTAACAAATGCCCTGAGCAAACAGTTTTGCCACTTCAGATGCCTGGAGCCCCTCAAGAGGTAGTTAGATCTAAATTGAGAATTAAAGGCAAGAGAGGCCAAGCCATGTATCCTGGCCATAGGACATTTCAGCAGCACTGTGGAAATAGGATCCAGGTTCATTTTAGTGATCCCTTCTGGACCACACAAACACAGAGGCTTCCTAGAGACTTCACTGCCTAGGCCCAGGCGAAGGGAAAGGCTTGTCTGGGCTTCACCTGGAGCTATCAGGGGTGGAGTTCAATTACAGCTGTATCTCTCATCCTTTCCTATGAGCACCACGGCCTATGTGAGATGAGGCCTGAGTTCCACTGGGCAAGCTGGACCTCAGCAAAAGGGAGGATGACTTGGCAAAGGTATGTGTCTAGATCCCAGGACTCATAAAAATTCTTTCTACTCCTTACTGGCTCCCAAAATGATTCTGGTTAAGTCTGGGCCTCAGTTTATTCATCTGAAGGATGGGTACTATCCTAGTTTCTCCTGTAGCCATAAACACTGTCAAGGAAACTTGGGGGAAAAAAGAGTTTATTTTGCACTCAGGATACAGACCATCACTAATGGAAGCTAAAGCCGGAACGGGGTCGGGGTCGGGGGGGGGACAGGGGGGTGGTGTAGAGACCTTGGAGGAATGACAGAATGACTGTTAGTGACTTGCCCTGCCTCCCTGCTTGCTCAGCTAGCTCAGGCCCAACTGTCTAGGGATGGTACCCCAAGGGGCTGGGCCCTCCTACACTACTCAGCAATCAAAATGTCCCCACCATGGCCACTGAACATTTGATGGAGGTAATCTCTCAGTCAGGGCTCCCTCTTTACAGGTACATCAGGTTGACAACCAAGCCTGTTTCACAGAGGTGTGACAATATTTAGAGGTTAGAGATAAATATGAGGAATCCACTCATCCATGCCAAAGCTGTCACCGTGTCTCTCACTCCCCAGCAGCATCCCCACAGCCTTACCTTCAGAGCAAACCAGCCAGAAATGGGGAAGGTGAGAAGCAGCAGCAGGAACCCCAGGAAACTGATGAAGCCATGGCAGAGACAGGAGGGCCAGCTCTCAGGTGCATCTGGAGACGAAAGAGCAGAATTCTGCAACCACAGAATGCCAGCACAGGTTCAAGTGCAGTGTGCCATGAGTACAGTGGGTCATGTTTTACCTGTCTTCTGCTTCAAGACTCCCCATAGCTAGTTAGGGACCACCCAGCATAACTGACTGGTCTCAAGTGCAACACCCCAAACAAGGCTTTTCTCTCCTGGGTAAGAGCCATGGAATCTGAGAGCCTCCATGTGATACTCTCTTTGCTGGAATCAGCACTCGGTGTCTATTGTGTACTGTCCACCCAAACTCCCTTATGGTGGAGAGAACTAACCCTGCTGGTGTTGACACATCCTCCTACCGGGGGTCCTGATGGAGAAAAGCCTCAGCTGAAAAGGTTAAAACAGTAATTGTCCATCAGTGAGAGTTACAGTGAGATTGAAGTGTCCCTTTCTAGGTTAGTCCTCACTTCTAGACATTGGAAGGAAGGAGCTGGGAAGCTGAACCTAAAGACAAGGATGATTCTAACCAGAGAACCAAGAATTGAGAATGGGTGTTGAGCAGACAGCCCTGGAATCTAAGGTGAGCTTGCTGTCTGCTGCCTTCCCAGCCCTAGAGAGGAAGGCCAAAGAAACTGTTCTATCCTTCAGGGAGCCCCTGCCTGCAGGGCTTTCTAAGTCCCAAACTCTGACCTCTTCAGGAAAGGAATCTCTTTGGTCAGAATTTAGAAAAGGAATCCTAAGAACAGGAGACAGAACACAAGAAACTGATTCATCATTGCCAAAGCCTTCAAAGTACTATCAATACAGGCTTATTTTATTAAATATAAAATATATCACCACAACAGAGGGCCCAAATTCTCCAGGGTCAGGCCAAAAATGTCACAGAGGGCTCTGGAGCAAGAAAGAGCCAGAGCAAACAAGCTGGGCAGCATGCAGGCCTGCCTTTTTTGTTCAGTGTCTCTCATCAGTACACAGGAGACTTCTGGTCCCTGCGCTACTACCCTAGGGTGATTTTCTTTCCATTTCTCTGCAGGTGCTTTTAGGTTGCTGTGGCCTCCTCTGCCTAGGAGTCTGTCTTCATTCTATGCATGATGGGGCAGTCCTGAAATCAGTAACGTGATGGAGCTGAGATTTGGGAAGATGGGGCTACGCTGGTTCCGAAGCTGCAGCTGGCGGCCCTAGGGGGGATACCCTCTCCACATCCTAATCCCTTCATGCTCCCTCCTGCTAGAGGCAAGGAGCACAGGTCTGGGGGAACTGGCCATTCCCTCTACGGTCCGCCTTGCTGGACAGCCACTCACCGGCCCCCGGCCCCACGCTGCCCGGCTCTGGGGACAAGCAGCCCTTCTGCGAACCCAGAAAGCCGAAACTCGACTGCTGGAAACGATCAAAATCCCCTAAGGGCAGCGCCCGGTAGCCTGACCTGCTAAACATGACTTCTAACCGGGGATACGCCCCGCACCTCCACCGGGTGCAGCCGGGCCCAGCCCCCTGCAGCCCCGCCCCGCCTCGGCCCCGCCGCTTCCGGCTTCACTGGCGCCGCCTAGGACAGTGGCTGCGAAGGAGCAGAAAGCAGGTCCGGTCTGCACCTGCCGTCCCACAGCGCCCCCTGCTCTGGGAAGACCCAACCGCGGTCGTACAGTTAGGGAACATGGCCTTGGTTCTCATCTAGAGCTTCTTGACGTGTATGGGCACCTCTTTCCTGATCTTTTTGCCTGGCCTTAATTAAGAAAGGAGGAGAGGGTGCTTGGCGTATTACAGAAGCTTTTTCTCCAGAATCAAGAAAATGACATTCACCTCACAGCGCTCCTCCAAACTCAACACACGGATGTGCTTTATCCATAGTTAGGCTTTCTCCCTGGCATGATTGGCAAATTGGTCTTTGTTTATTTCCCCACAGCCCAGAAAGCAGAGCCTGTCATACAGAGAGCGCTGGGTTTTTTGTTGTTGGTGTTTGTTTGTTTGTTTGTTTTTTGCTAATTGATGGCAGAGCTAAGTCACTGTGGGCAAGGTAAGGTGAGAAGACCTGAACTTTGGTATTAAAGAGAAATTCCACATTCAGACCTCAGGAAACATGACTGTGGGTGGTGGTGGTGACAGTGGTGGGGTGTGGGGTTATGGTTGGGTGGTTGTGGGTGCTGGTGGTAGTGGGGTGGTTGGATGGTAGTGGTAGGTGTGGGTGGTGGTGGGTGTGGGTGGTAGTGCATATAGCACAGAGCCATATGGCAGAGTTATCACAGCATTACCTCATACCCCTTGATCCAGGTATCTGAGGTAACTAACTCGTCTTTCCATGGCTTTAGAAAGCCCAGATGGAGGGAGCAAATATACTCCCATAGAATGCTAGGGAGGCAGTCAAGAGACCATTTTATAAGGCACGCAAAGAATAAAGCTCTGTCAATCTTGCCTCCCCAGATCCCTGCCATAGCCTGTTTCTAAGTCCCTCTGTCTATGACTGCTGTGCTGGCTGATTTTATGTCAGCTTGACACAAGTTAGGGTCATCAGAGAGGAGGGAACCTCAATTGAGAAAATGTCTCCATAAGATTGGGTTGCAGGCATTCTGTGGTACATTTTCTTAACTAACAATTGATGTGGGAGGGCCCATCCCATGGTGGATTCTACAAGAAAGTAGGTTGAACAAGCCCTGAGGAGCATGCCAGTAAGCAGCACCCATCCAAGGTCTCTGCATCAGACCCTGCCTCTAGGATCTTGCCCTGTTTGAGTTCTTGTCCTGAATTTCTTCATTGATGGACTACAATGTGTCAGTGTAAGCAGAATAAAGTCTTTCCTCTTGCTTTTTGGTCATGGTGTTTAATCACAGGTCACAGCAATAAAAAGTATAAGACAAGTTAGTACCAGGAGTGGGGGGTTTAGTTAATTCCAGATGTAGTTAAGTTGACAACCAAGAATAGCCATCAAAAATCCACCCCTTGTCAACTGGACACACAATCATGTTTCCTTATATTGTGATTAATTTTCAAATGAAAACATTAACCAGATCATAATAATACCTAAATACAATACAACTATCCCATATACAATTGCAAAAACATATATTTAACAATGTCATAGTTACACCTAACATAACTATCCCTCATAAAACTGCAAATGCATTATAAATTTAGAATAGGTAGTAATGTCTCTTTAGGGATATTCTTTTAGTTTTAACATTGATATTCTCTTAATTGATGCTAGATTAGATGACGAAGAAATTGAGGAAAGAAATCACAAATATTTGTACAAACACATTCTTAACAAAATATTACAGAAACAACTGCCCACTATATTTGACCGTTTGTAGTTTGATGCCCTAATTTTAAAGGCCAAGGAGCATAGGTGAGTCTGGAGGTATGAGACACTTTGGAGACCTCCCATGGTCTCTAGGATGGTGTGTTTCCCTTCAGCACCCCACCCCCCCATTCTAAATTTACAAAAGCAGGGACCTGTCATTATCCCTTCTTATCTGTTTCCTATGGGAACACAGTGAAGGATGGATGCACACAGAGACCAGAAAAGTGGGTGAGAATAGATTGAAGTTGGAAGCCAAAGGCCCTGGTCAATGAGACTACCCACCAGTGTGCCTTTTCCATCACCCACTGAGTTCCGAATTTCTTCTCTCGGGCTAACAGCTAACTTTCTACCTCCTTGTTTTCTTTGCTGCTTCTCATCAGTTCTTCCCCTGCCTCCCTGCTCTCTCCTACCTCACGTTCACCAGACCCACCATCCGTCACTCAAGGCATCATCCTGTTCTGTCTTTCTCCAATGTCCTCCCATCTGACTCAGGTCCTCCTCTGGAAAGTAGGTCCAGCCACTTTCCATAAGCCTTATGTCTCAAGACCATCAGAGAAACACAGCTGATACCTGGTACCAACCCCTCCACCAGCTCTCTGATCATTTATAGAACTGGTCAATCTCCTGCCTTATGATTAATCTCCTCTTCTTAGGTATCGTTTTTTTCAGGAGCTCCATATCAAATCTGAAAATGGTTCTGTTACTCAGGTGCTTCTCTCTCTCTCTTTTTAATTTTTATTTTTATTTTATGTGAATTGGTGTTTTGCATGCATGTATAACTGTATAAGGGTGTCAGATCTTGGAATTGCAGACAGTTGTTAGCTGCCATGTGGATGCTGGGAATTGAACTCAGGTCCTCTGAAAGAACAGTCAGTGCTCTCAACCTCTGAGCCATCTCTCATCATCTTTAAAGTGCCTCAGCAACCTCGAATCCCTGATGACTTTCTTCTAGCCCTGGGGATAAGGGGGTGTAAATGGTTCTGTCAAGGTTGCAGCATGCCTTTAGCTCCAGGCTAGGGCAAAGAGGACTCCTGGCTTGGCCTCCTCCCTGGACGATTTCTCATCTGAGGTAGGAACTAAAAGACAAGGCTTCCAGGGGTTAGGAGTGGCTCTGTTCTCAGCTGAGGCTGTCTTTGCAGGCAGCCCAAGACTGGGTCAAAGTCTCCATTTGGGGGTGCCTTGGGGTTCGTTCAAACAGGAGGTTACTTCTTAATAAAGGAGGAGCCTCTCAGCGAGAGGTTCTTAACTAGGAAGGTGCAAAACTGTGAGGTGAGCTGAACAGCTCACAGATTTAAAATTGGGAAATGCCTGTCAGCCAGTCAGCCCTGCCTCTCTCCTAGTGCGCAGATCGCGTGCGTAGCAGGATCTTTTCTCATAGAGCAGTCAAACTCGCGATCTTCCCACTACAGAGCCACCACGCTGGGCTTGCTTGTTTACTTGTTTGGTTAACCTCTCCGGTTCTACCCGAGGTGGCTCCCCAAGCTTTCTTTTATAACTCCCCAGGGTGACTTTAGAGGCAGCCTCTCCGCCCCTAGACCCGCCCCCGCCCTGTCTCACTTCCTCTAGAGGCGGGCCCTCGGCGAGCACCTCCCCGCTGGACAGCTCAAGCTGCTCAGTTTTCTGCCTCAAGCCCAGCACTCATCTCCCGCCCTCGCAGACTCATTCCAGAAATCGAAACTGTACCGGGTTCCATGCAGAAGGCGCCCGCACCCTCGGGATCTCCTTGCCTCCAACAGGACCCTGCCCTGCCCCCCAAGCCCACCATGCCTCCCCCAGAGGACCCTTCCGAAGACCATGAACACAACCAAAGCCCCGCGGAGGTACTACTGGGTTAGATGAAGGGCTGTTAAGGTTATATTTGTTTACTTTGGTGGGGGAGATGAGAATAAAGGTTTTATAGAAAAATGAACCTTAGTGGCCTAGAGAGACACCAAGGTCCTGACCCTCCTGTCTGGACAGAGGTGGGACGGATAGCATAGAATAAAAAGAGGAACTAGGGTAAGTTAGGGGAGCCATGGTTATAGTTGGGTTGTAATGAGATGGGCCACTCCTAACCCCTCGGAGTCTTGTCTTTTAGCTCTTACCTCAGATGAAAAAAACGTTCAGGGAGAAGACCAGGCTAGGCCCTTTGCCCTAGCCTGGAGCTAAAGGCATTCTCCACCCATAACGGAACCACCACCACCCTCCCTCCAGCTGTGGTAGCACATGCCAGTAGCACCACCAATACTACTCAAGATATAGGTGCTGGGAATGGTAATAAGTTCCAGGACAGCCTGGTCTACAAAGAGAGGTCAAGACTGCTCAGGGCAACACAGCAAGACCCTGTTTCAAAACAAAACAAAAGAAATAAAGAAACAAAACTTGGCCCCAACAAAAGTGCTGTCTTGGCTAAAACTAAAGACAACTCATGTGGCTTCTATTTTTCATAGCTTTATTTTATTTCATGTGTATGAGGTTTAGGGATTTAAAAAACAAACTTGTTTTGTTTTTCTGAGTCAGGGCTTCACTATACATTCTTGGCAGGGCTTACCGGATAAACCCTCAGACTCATAGAGACCACCTTTACCTTCTAAGTGCTGGAGTCAGAGGTGTGTGCCACCATGCCCTGCCCATGTACCCTCTTTTAAGGAAGCCTACTTCTTGGTCCTCCTGAAAGTTTTACCTCAACTTATCTCCATAGAAACTACCTCTATCTCTTTATTCTTTGTTCTTTTTCCCCTTCTTTACAAAAGCTCAAATAATGCCACATTACCATAACTTTTTAATTATAAGCATTATATAGCTAAGGATTAACAATACTAGTTAACACTTATGTGCACTTCTCATGTTCCAGGCACTGTATTTGAGCACTTTGTACCCTTTAAACAATAGCTATACTTTCTGTTTTTATGAATTTAACTAGTCTAATATTTTGTATAAATGCAATTGCATAATATTTCTCATTTTATGGCAGACATATTTTACTTATAATGCATTCGAGGTTCATCGCTGTTGTTGTATGTAATCAGACATTTATTCCTTTTCAAGGCTGAATACTATTCCATTATATGTGCCGGCACATTTTGTTGGTGGTGAGTTCATGTGTTAATCAGCACTTGAGTCACTGTGACTCTTGTGGTTAGTGCGGCTGGACCCATTAGGTTGTTACTTCGATGTGTCTACTTTCCAAACCTGAGTCCCTTGAAGGCAAAGATGTATCCAGTCTTGTATCTCAGGGCCTACTAGTGAGTCTAATAGGTAGGTGTCTGGTAAATGGTGCAATGAGCACTGCAAGGTCTGAGGAAATGAGGACCTAGGGTTCCGATAAGCCAGGGCATGATCCAGTGACTCCGTGGAATGGAATGCAAGGTCCATACCCATTCCATCCTCTAGCTGAACGGGTGGAATGATCGGCTAGTGCGGGAGGGGGGAGTAGAACTTCTGGACTTTTTTTCTGTAGGCCCTCATTTCCCTCTTTGGTTCACCAGCAAGCCATGAAGGAGGAATTCCAGTTTCTACGCTGCCCGGTCTGCCAGACCCAAGCTAAGTGCCCCAAGCTGCTGCCTTGCCTGCACACGCTGTGCTCTGGATGCCTGGAGGCGCAGGTATTGCAGTGCCCTGTCTGCCAGGCTCCGGGGCCCCGCACCAACGCAGAAGCCCTGGATAATGTGTTCTTCGAGAGCCTGCAGCGGCGCCTGTTGGTGTTCCGGCAGATCGCCGATGCGCAGGCTGTGTGCACCCGCTGCAGAGAGTCAGCTGAATTCTGGTGTTATGAGTGTGAGCAGCTCATGTGCCACAGGTGCCTTGATGCGCACCAGTGGTTCCTCAAGCACGAGGCCCGACCCCTGGCCGAGCTCCGTGACAACTCAGTTCGCGAATTCCTCGACGGTACTCGCAAGTCCAACATCTTCTGCTCCAACACCAACCATCGCACTCCTGCGCAGACCAAGTGAGTGGACCATCCTGGAGCTGGGCAGGGCGGGGTGGGAGCTTCAGAGAGCTTGTCACTCAAAATGGGGTCCCCTGGCTTATAGGCGTTTCTAATGCCCCTCGGAAATAAATAGTGCTGCAGAATCATCCTATTACTCTTTCTGAGAACAAAATTTTTCAGAGTGCCACAGAAATTTAGATGTCTTAAGAATGGACTCTTTCTCAGGGACCCCAGGGAATCTCAGTAAGGTTGAATGTTAAAAGGCAGGTAAATGGTGTCTGAAAAGTAGAAACTATGTCATTGGAGAGTGCTATCTGAAAATGTCTACATAAAAAGAACAAAGAAAAAGAAAAGAAAAGTTTACTTATTATTTTTGTTAAACAGCATATTTTAATTTTATATTTATAGAGGGAATATATTTATATGGCTCACGAAAAAAATTGTATTAAATAAAGGAGAGTGCCATCTCTACCCCATTCCCATCTGCTTGCCCTCACACTTTACCTCTCTATGGGACAGCTGCCATTACTAATTTTAAATGCTTCTTTTGAGCTTCTTTTTGAATATACATACAGGTAGGGTAACATTATAAGGGTTTCTTTCTTTCTTTTTAGCCAGTTAGGTAGTATATAATACATGAACTTTTGACCATTCAGAAGTAGATTGCTTGCATACGGTTCTGCCTAATAGGGCTAGTAGTTCTTGGGAAATCAGTTGCAACAGGAAGCATTTCCTCATTTGGGACTCCCCTTAACCTGCAGGCTCTGCACTCCAGGAACGTGCTTCCTGCCAGTCTCAGAGGAGCCCTGACCCCTTGCTGGAGTCCTCAGCTTGTACTACTGCTTAATTTGCATTTTGTCTTGCACCGTTAAGATCAGAAGGTTTTTTTGTCTGTTTATTGGCCCTTGTATTTCTTCCTTTGTGAATTGCCAGTTTGGAGCATTGTTTGTTCTTTCTATGAGGTGTTTATCCTTCTGTGAGAATCTGTTGTGTTATTGCACTTAGTATTGCTATTGTATTTAAAATAACTTTTGTTTTAGGTAATCAAATGCTCCATTCTCTCTTGATTGTGTATGGTTTTGATGCAGTCCAAGGAAGAGTTCATGTCTATGTTAAAAATAATCTCTATATGTTCCATGATTTTTTAGCATGATGAATTGAATGAATGTCTTCTTTTGAGCTAGATTTTGGTTCCTAGGAGGAAAAACTCTATGTGGATCTTGATATACTATTTATTTTATTCCTAGCTAGGTTACATTTTAAAATATTTTGATTAGGTTATTCTCTGTAACAGTAAGTAAAATCAATTTAATATGCAGTGTGTATGATTTCTGCATGAGAGTTTCATGTCTGTTTTATACTAATCTCTTTAATTTGTAATCTTTCATTTCTTTGAGCATGATAATACAGTCCTTCATAATAGAGGGATGATTGATATCCTTAAGACACCTCCCCCTCCAAGAAATGCTCATGTTCTTGCAAACTCTAAGCCACCTCAAGATTGATCATAAGCCAGCATGCCTTTAATACCAGCACTAGGGTAGCAGAGGCAGGCAGATCTTTGTGAGTTTGAGGAATCTAGTCTACATAGCAAGTTCCAGGCTAGCCAGTGCTACATAGTGAGACTCTGCTTTATTTAAAAAAAAAAAAAAAAACAAAAAAAAAAAAACTTATAATGCTAAAAAATATGCCATGAAATTTTTTTTTACATTTTAATATATTTGGGAATAATGATTTTTAAAAGTCTGTACAAGTACAGTATGAATTGTGTGTATATGTACTTGCATGCACACAAGTGCATATGTGGGCTCATATATGTGGAGGCCAGGGGACAATTTTGGATGGCGTTGTTCTTTTTTTTTTAAATATTGGTTATGGACAACAACTTGGTTTTTTTTGTTTGTTTGTTTATTTTGTTTTTGTTTTCACTAACTTCAGTACCATAAATAACCCACAATTTCCCTTTGGCCACAAGTCAAAATAAACTACCCTGTCCTTTGTCACCCTATCCTTTGTCATTGAGCTCAAATGTCGCTCATGCTGGGGAGCAGCACAGGACCTGCCCTCGGGTCATTGGCATTTGCTCACCATGCCTGGGGAGTGGATTGTTTCAGCCCACTCTCATGTCCTACTTGTCGTGTGCTTACCATGTTCTCTGGTAAGTATTGGAGTATGACCAGCAGACCCAGCCTTGCCTTCTTGGGGATCTGTGGTGGACCTGTCGCGCTCTCACTAACTACCCTTTGGGCCTGTGTTTTCACAGTGACTCTGGTTACACTGTCTCTTCTGTTGTGTTCCCTTGACCGTATTCCGTGCTCAGGACACTGATGCCTAATGTGTGAGCAGAAGGAAGGAATCCATAAAGGTCTAGATTGCAAAAAAACCACCTTCTCAGCCTGAAAGGACAGAGGCAGCTTCTCAGAGGGTGTCATATTGACTTAGATTAGCAGAGCCCCTATGGAAGGAAACAGAAAGGCCAGAAGGGAGAAGGATCATATGCACAAGAGCATTAGAGAATCTATGAGGCTTAGCATGGGGATCGGAAAGATGAGCTGGGGTCAGACATGATTTTATTCCACATTTTCCAGAACATCCAACCTGCTCAGTTTGCTCTTTTTTTCCCATGCACAAACTCATATCTTGTCATTGAGTGCCCTATAGAGTGTTTATGAGAGGCAATGGAGTATACCATTGGAGACTCACTGCTTGAAGCCATGGCTAGGTCCCCTCATTGCACTCTGGTTCTTTGTCTCAAGTGGACAACTTTGGCAGCCATTAGGCTAATATTTACTTATTTGGCTGCATTCTTATCTCTATTACTCTTGTTTATAGACTTTGACAGGACTTATTACCACAGGTGGAGTATGTTCAGAAACAGAAGTGTGGAATCTGGAGGGAAAGGAAGCTCCCTAAGGAAATTAAGGTCTATGGGAAGGGGGAAGGGAGGGAAAGACGAGTCACACACTGTCAGAGCCTGGGGGACCTGGAGGCTCACCTGAGGAGCCTTCACCTATGAGTGATGGGATCTAGGACTCTCTGTGTCTGCATGCTTGAGCCTAAAGTTTGGCAGATTGGAGTGAGGGAATTCATGGGTACTATAGCTATATGGAAAAAATGGAATGCTTATTAATCATATTAAAGAAGTGTGATGGGGATCCAGTGGTAGTGGCACATGTCTTTAATCCCAGCACTCGAGAGGCAGGAGGAACTCTGTGAGTAGTTACAGGTCAGCCTGGGCTACACAGAGAAAGCTGTCATGAAAAACAGCCAAGCAAACAAAGAAGTGGGATAGGATCAGAAGCCCGGCAGAAAGTCTCCAAGACAAGAAACTGGAATGGTTGGCCACAGATGACAGAAAGGCAGCTCCAGGCAGAAACCAATGACACTTACTAGCAAAGCCGTGACAAAGCTGGGAGAGCTGGGCTGCTGCTGAGGGGGCATGCTGATGGCTCCACTCAGCCTGGGGACTGTCATGAGATAAGCCAGGTGCCAGGGCCAGCAGCCTGAAGGAGACTCTCAGCTGCCCGGCCTGCATCAACCCTTTGGGAGAAGCTACCTAAGCTTTGCGCTCTTGATGGCCTTACAGCCACTTGCTTGCCAGCCCCACCTGTTCCCACCCTTCCTGCCCATCCACCCCCATGCAATCTTCAGTGCATTGCATCTTCTTGGGGCTCATGATGTTACTGCAATAGATTTCTGGCCAGGGAGGAGCACCCCCGGCATGGCAGAAGCAAGGCTTGCTGCCTGCAGTTGGGCAACAGAGCCCAGAGGATAGTAATATGACTCCTCTCTCCGTTTTCAAATGCACTTACCCAGGAACTTAGTTCAGACCAGTAATAACCATACTCCATTTGGTAGGATATTATATGTATAAAAGAGATTCTCCCTAACGACTGGCCCTTGTGATGTTTCAGAGAAAACCAAAAACCCAAAACAAAGAATTTAAAATAATTCAGGGCAAGATCAGAATTAGGGTGTTAGTCCCTAGAACGGCTGAGATTTCTTCTCCAGAGGCAGCATTGGGCTTTAGCTGCTCAGAGGTGGGGAATGGGGACTTCGGCAGCATAGAAGAATAGTTATCAGTGAGACTCAATGATAACAGCCTTTGCTCATTGATTCCTAACTCATGAAATAAAGCCAACTGGAACCATGTCTGTCCATCTGTCTATCTGCCACTGAGTAGTCAGTTAGGAAGGCAACAATTTACTTCATGCTGGACATTAGAACAGCTGTTGCCAAGCAAATGAGAATTGGTGTCTTTGAGGCCTGAATATACTGCCTTTGATCCAAAGGCTGTATTGAGTACACACAGTACAGTGTTCCCTGGGAAGAACACATAGGCCCCAAGGAGATGGCTTCAGATACAGTGCCAGGCAATTTGGAAAAGGGAGACTTTGTATCTTACTGTGAGGAGGATTAGAGGCTGTTTTTAAATCATAGGAGGTTTGTTGAGTTCCATGAAAAACAATTTGTAAAAATGAGTGAGAAATGTTTAGTTAGCTTCTGGAATGTAAAATGGTTGAAAGCTCGTATAAGCCAGGAAAGGTGCTCTGGCACCTGACCCCCAGCCTGATTAGATGTGTAGATTTTGTTACCAGAAAGGTCTCTGTATTTCTGTGGCCTTTACAAAAGGCTCTTTACCCAGGGTTGCCAGAGGATTTCAAGAGCTAAGGAGGTTACGGACAGTTAGCCTTGAGTCCTGGGGGACAACGGAGTCAAAGCCAAGTCTCTGTGTTATCTCGGGGGATCGAGTACTGTCCTTGAAAAGCTGCTCAGTATGCTAGGGGCCATTCAGTGGCCTATGCCAAAGTCATGCTTTCACAAAGCTCTTGGGTGTGTCCTCCTTAAAAGAAAGTCTGATTCTATACTGACGTTAGGAGGGGGAAATGCTGTCAGTGTGCCACAGGAAAAAATTGTTACTGCAAAGGGATCATAAAAAGGAAATTACCAGGTATGGGCAGAAACAAGGACAAGGTAGAGTGGCACCAGGTCAAGCCGACTCCCGACTCCATAGGAGACCTTTTCCCATAGAGCCACAGAACAAAGTCTTCTGAGGTGATCTCACTGTCTGCCTCCCATGGTAGAGCATCTGTCCATCTTCTGAGATGTTCTTCTTGTGATGTCTTAATCCCAAACCCTCTTCTAAGACCGTTTCCACTGTCCAAAGGACATGGAAATGGAAGGCCAAGGCTTTCATAGGAGCTAATCCAGGAGGGCTCATCCTACCCAGGGACAGAACAGGATGAGGGACTCCTGACTGCAGAGCGAGGTCTCTCCTGCCCTGCCAGCCTCCCCTTCCTGTGGCCTGCGGCTAGCAGAAGGATCCTATGGGTGGCTTATTTAGAACTCAGACTGTTTTCCTTTAGAACTGTATTGTTAAAAGGAAGCATACTGTTAAGACAATGTAAAGTTTCGTTTTCCTTGAATTTAACAGGAAAAAAAATTAGACTTTGTCAATTTCAAAGTGTGATTAGGGCTTGGAGGTGTAGCAGTGGCAGAGTTTCATGAATTTCATGAGGTGCTGGGTTTGATCCCCAGTCACAAAAAAGGGAAGAAAAAAGAAAAGAAGATAAGAGAGGAGGGAAAGAGAGAAGGAGAGAGAGGAAGCAAGCATCCTTCCAAAAAGAGTCCTCTAAGATCACCTTTTTAAACCCCCGTGCCTTTAAAATGTTACTGAAGGGCTGGCAAGATGGCTCAGCGGGTAAGACTTCCTCCAAGCCTGATGACCTAAGTTTGATCCCAGAGGCCACATGGTAGAAAGACAGGTATGACTGACTCCAGCAAGTTCTCCGCCCTCTGACCCATGCACACACAAACACACATACACACGTGCGGACACTGGCATGCACACACGCATGCGCACACGCACGCGGGCATGGGCATGCACACACATACACGCACACACACACAAACACACACACTCGGGCATGGGCACACAAACACACACACACACACACACACACACACACACACACACACACACGCAGGCATGGGCACACACACACTCGGGCACGGACACACACACACACGGGCATGGGCACACACATGCACACTCAGGCGTGGACACACACACGCACACGCACACGCGCACACACACGCTGTTGAAGTTTAGTAGTGTGGTGGACTGAAGCCCTCCATCTTAGTATTCATCTAAGCATGGACGGTCTGAATGCTCAGTTCTCACCCTCAGTTCCCATCTCAACACTGGCCGCTTACATTAGCATCATGACCCCAAATTGTTGGGGTTTGTTTTTGCTTTTGTTTTTGTTTTTTTGCCACAACTGGAGATGGAATTCAGGATGAGTGTTTACTACCTCTGAAGTACATGCAGTCAACACCTGGATTCTGTGTTTTGCCTGAGCTGAAGGGATGCTGTCAGTTTTAAATATTTTCCTTCAAGGAAGACTTCTGTGTTCCAAACTGCTTTTGTCTTTTGGTTTTGAGACTGGTCTTATACTTGAGTTCCTGGTCACACTCTTTCCTTCTAAATGTTGTACAAACTGCTGCATTTTGTTCATCAAAAAGTAGGAGCAGAGGTCTAAGGGAAAGTAGATTTTCTTTTTCTATGTGTGTGTGTAAGCATGTACGCAAATGCAGGGCAGGGGCAAGATGCTCATCCGTGTACACATGGAGGCCAGAGGTTGACGCTGGCTGTCTCTTTTGGTACTCACCTTTGCTTTTGAGGCCTGGTCTGCAATGAATATGGTGTTCGTCCCCTGGGTAGCCTTTTTTACACAGGTGCTGGAGATCCAAAGTCAGGTTTGCTGTGCAAGCATGAGCTATCTCCCCAGGGCCCTCTCTTCTGTCTTAGTGACCAAAGATGTTTCTTATTATTGAGACTTGCTGATTAGCCAGTGTCCTGGCTAGTCTTATTTCATCATCACACAAGCTAGAGACACTGCAGAGGAGGCAAGCCCAACTGAGAAAATGCCTCCATAACTTTGGGTTGTAGACAAGCCTGTGGGACATTTTCTTAATTAGTAATCAATGTAAAAGGGCCTAGCTCAATGTAAGTGGTGCCACCTCTAAGCTGGTGGTCCTGAGTTCTGTAAGAAAGCAGGCTGAGCAAGCCAGGAGGAACAAGACAGTAAGCAGCATCCCTCCATGGCCTCTGCACCAGCGTCTGCCTCCAGATTCCTGCTCTGTTTGAGTTCCTGTCTTGATTTCCTTC